>CANYBF010327646.1:0-13457 GCA_948192965.1 Dalechampia spathulata
ATAATTTATAGGATGTTTATATTTGTATAATTTCACTGGATATTCTAATTAATGAGTTTAATGATGGATGATATATATAATCTGGAATTCATTAAGTGAAATGTATAAGTTGATTAAATGATATAAGATTATACTTAAGTGAAGGTTAATAAACAAGTTAGGAAAGATAGCATATGATGATGTTAATGGTAGTATTAAATAAACAAGTAATAAACAGTTATATTAAGTGTTGTTAAACATATGATAAAGTATAATGACTGAATGTTATTTAGGTAAAGGTATTGTTTAAATGGTTAACTAATTTTAAGACAATGTTAATTAAGGTACACATAAGCAAAGACAGTATAATTTCAGATAACACTGATGTGAGTTGGTAACAGCAGAGTTCAATATATATTATTAATAGATAACAGGATTGATTTAAGAAAAAGGATTACTGATAAGTTTAATAAGTTTAGCTACTGATTAAATAATTAAGGATATTAATAAATTTAAATGGTTATAGGATTATGATAAAATAAGTTAATTGATGTTATTAAAAGATTATTAAAGTGCTATTTCAATGATATGACGATTAATTTAGAAAATAAATTGAAACAGTTAATGTAATTATAAATAGTAACATGATTTCTTATATAATGTTATGATTTAATGAGTAAATAATAATGATATGTAATTCATTAGTACAATGATATATAATTATAAGAATGATTAATGATGTAATAAAATAAATATATTAAGTAAAGATGAACATTGTATTATGATTAGGTAAACTAGTGGGAAATCCTCACGAATCAACCAAGGATATTAACAAAGGAAAGGATACTTCAGGTTTGTGCTAGTTGATTTGAATGCTCTATATCATTAAATGATCAAAGAGGTGATGATATAATAATGCAATAGCATTATAAAATCAAGTATGATATGTTATCATAAATTAATCATGACATGAACATAATGCATTAAACATGACATAGCATGACATGGTGAAATAAGGAAGAAAAGAAATGAATTGATATGAGAAAAATATTGAATGATTTATACTGGGCAAAATGATATAAATTCCTACGAGAATTAAAAAAATAGAGATGATTAAGATATGAAAAGAGATATAAAAGGAAAGAAGAAAATAATGAGCTCACATGATTTAACCACAATTATGATATTAATGAAAGACTCAGTAAATGCGCATAAAATAGAAATGGTTGAATCGTTAAAAAATGAATACGAGGGAGAATGTATAACATAAATGCATATACATGGTTCATAAATAGATGATGATGATATATTAAAAGGTATGAAGTTATATAATTATAAGCATACCATGATATTGATTACAAATAAGACATATATCATATCATTCATGTATATTGATGAATTATTATGACAAATGAAATAATGATGACAATATAAAACATGATGAAAATGACACATATAAATGGCATACAATAAATGATAAGATGGAATCATGTTTGTTATATTCAATAATGTTTTGGAATTTATTGATATAATGATTATTGTGATATTTCAATATTTGTTACACTAGCACCACTAAGTTTTTTACTTAGCGTTTGTCAATTGATAAACGCAGGATCAAGTAAAGCCGCAGAAGAAGAATATCAATGAAGCAGCTAGACATATCAATAGAATATTGGTAAATGGGTTGAGTTCCTTCAGACTTCTATCTATATAAATTATTGTTCAACTACATAAATAAAATACTCTAGCAGCAAATAAATTAAGTTTGACAAACCCAAAAATATGTAAACTATTAATGCATGTATATTATAACTCTGATGAGGTGATGACTTATTATGTTAAAACCTGGGAATAATAAATGTATTGGATTAATATGAGTTTGCATGCAAGTTATATGTATAAATAATAAATAAAAAAATAAAAAAAATTTACAAAATGTATGGAATCCTTTGTAGGATTATTATTTACTTCCTCGATTAAGAATTTAATAATCGTTCTACAGGAGCATATTGCGCAGCCGAAAGACGTGACAAGCTTAATACCACACAATCAAGAACTCACATCTCTACACTTGTAGCCGTGAATTCAACTCAATCAAGCTCAAGAAGAAGCATAAAAAAAGAAGCATACCCATGAAGCAAAAACAACATCAGTAAGCATAAACATAACTCTTCATACCTTAATCTTAAAATTTCTTTATGATTATGGTTTGAAGGATGAAGAAAAGAGGCAGCAAAAGAAGGGGTCAGATTTTTAAAAGTTAGAACACAAGGAAAACGTATTAAAAATGAAAGAAAAGAAGTACTACACTAAGAAGCCGACCAACTTTGATTTTCTTATTTTTTAGCCTATCATATGCTACCACCTAGCATGTATTACCATATTATTACATATACATATTCTTACATGTACATATACAAAGTATAAAATCATTATCCACATGTATTCATTAAGGCTATAAGCCCTAATTATTAAAAAACTTTTCATAAAAATCATAAATAGGTAGAATGTGTACAAATTAATTCTTAATACATATATTAATCCATCATATGCTTGTATACCTCAATTTAATTACACATGGAGACATGTACACTAAAATTTTATTATGCATTCATCTTATACATCATAAAAGCCATGTTTCCCAATTGCTTCAATTAAGTATATTAAACACTTTTTACTTAACATCTACCTTTAAAATACAGTTCCTTAATAATCTTTGCATAATTTCTCATCATTAACCTTCACTTTCCATTTCTTACATTCATTCCATATAAAACATACTTTATTCAATTCATCACATAAATAAGCAATGTATTAAAAGTATGCTAAGTGCGTGAATGTGACACTACAGACTCATCCTCTGAACTATCGTACCATATGTTAATGGCACTAATATTGAACCCACCACCAGGTCAAAAACTGATAGTAGGTAGCTAAGTAATCTCCTTACTGCCAAGGGGAGAGAAGGAATTAAGAACCAAGGATTTTGATAACCCTGATTGGAGCATGTAAGTGCGATTGGCCTTATGATAGTTAGGCAATGGGGTTAGTTTTGGCAGAGGGTTTAGATTTCTTAGGATCTTTAAGCTCACCCGAATCAATGAGCTCTTGAATGACCCACCTAAAAGAGTGATAGTCATCAGTATTATAGTTGTGATACTGATGGTAATAGCAGCAACCCTATAATAAGCTTGTTAATCATGTCTGATTCATATGGCTTCTATTTAACTAGCGCAACTTTATCCATCCATCAGCTAAAGTAGTCCATGAAAGACTCATTAACCTTCTGCTTCACTATCTTTAGATCCAACAGAGTAACATCAGAATGGGATTTGAACCCGTATTGCTTGTAAAAAGTAGTACAGAGAGCCTTCCACTTGGCCATGGTTGCCTTGTTGAGACTGTGATACCAGGCCAGCACTGGTTCTTCTAGTGAGATGAAGAAAAGTTGGATTATTTGCTCATACAACAAGTCTATAGTACTTATCATCATCGTGTAGATCTTGAGATGATTCTTTAAATCCCCAACCCCCTGTACTTAGGAACATTCGAGAGCTTGAATTTAGCAGGCAGCCCCTTAATAGCCTGAACTGAGAACTCATCAAAGTCAAGATCAAACCCCATGCCCTTGGTATTCATGATAGACTACAACTGTTCTATCTTCTACTTTACTGTAGACGTCTCAGACTTATAAATATCATGCATGTGAACTGAGATATCATCATTTATCTCAGCATCATACATATTGAACACTTTCCCCTTATCTTTTACAAGAGCTAGCAGGGTGATGAAATCTCTAGGAATGAGAGCCTTCAGATCTGCTGATGTAGGAGAGTTTTGAAGTTATTGGTCAAGAGCTTGGCTATAAACTGATCAATGAGCCATTATACTCTAGCAAAGAGGCATCATCTAGTACTGAGCAAAAAGTGTCAGATGGAGAAGCGGCATTCTTCTAGGCTATGAGTTTGACATTATCTGCACTTGATAGAGAGAGTTAGCATGAATGCATATGTATTTGTATACGATTGCATGTGATGCATATGATACAATACATAAGATGTACACATCACCTATACTAGGAACCATCCAGCATTATGGCTGTAAGAAAAAATGGTTAGTGAAAATTATGCATGAGTATTCATGTATGCGTGTTGGATAAAAAACATGAAAAGGTTAGTGAACACGTAGCACACAGCAGTGCTCCCTGCCATCCATATACCTCCATGAAGATAGGTCGGTCAAAAATCTCCTAGGTGGGATACTAGCCTGGAGTTACATTAGGAACTCAAGGCATAAAAGTCTTAGTATATGAGGCAAGCAAAAGATGATTATTGCCTGATCATATAAGGGATTATAGTAAAAATCTGATAGCATTTAAACATGATCATATTACTATGATAAGAGAATGCTAATTGAATAGGCATGTGTGGTTATGCATCTAATACAGAATCATGAGAAGATTTTGATTCTTAGTAGAGCAATATGAGGTGAGAAAATATGCTAGATTTAGGTAAATCCACTGATATGATAGGACACGGATCCACATAGCATGAGAATAAAGGGTCCCAATTTTGGAATGTTGCTATGGTTAGTTATATGGGCTTTAGTTTGGTAAGAACAGGCTAAGGTCCCTCACCATGTTATTCACAACCTATCCAACTAAATGGAATCATCGATATAGGACTATACCTAGCATTTATCTATCAGGAATCATCGATGGTCAATGGTATAAGGCACCAAGTGGTGAAGGTAAATTTCATTTCCCAAGGAGTCGAATGGAGTCCAAGGTAATCACTCACCCATAATCACTGGTTTGACATGGGATAAATGGCAGTGTGCAGATGTAAACTATGTATATGAAATGCAATACAATTACCCCAACTAGAATGGGAAAAGCAATATGAAACTCAAAGATTTCAATGCTACCATGCTTTTACCATAGGTCCCTAGTGGAGTTGCCATTATGTAATCATCACTATGGGCTTGCTTAGAGTAAAAATGCAGTCTTCTTGATGGGCTACCTCAAGGAATGAGATGAACTTAAAAGAGTAGCAAGATGGAGTCACCACCGGATGGTTCCAGATTTTGTTCAACTGACCCATTAACATAAGTGCTAAGTCAAATCCTTCAGAGATGGGTTCATGTGGTGAAAATCTATTCACTTAGAGTTTCAAGTTCACTTTTACCATTTTAGTTGAGTTAATTATGCTAGGCATGCGAGTATTCATGAGCATGAAATAAGCAAACAACGAGGTATAGCATAGCAACAATCATGGCAGATATAGCATGACATCATGATATGGAAATCATGACATGAAACATGACATATACATAATATACGAAATGACATAGCATAAGCATGACATGTGAGATGACTAGCATAAGCATGGCATGTGAGATGACATGGCATAAGCATGACATATAAGATGACATAGCATAAGCATGATACATGAGATGACATGGCATAAGCATAACATATGAGATGACATGACATAAGCATGATATGTGAGATGACATGGCATAGGCATGACATGTGAGATGACATGGCATAGGCATGGCATGGCATGGCATAGCTTACATTATATAGAAATGATAAAACATACATCATGGTAAATATAAAATAACAAGCAAAGCTTGTACAAAATAAAATAGAGACGGGATCGAAGAAGATAGGGGATACATGAGAGATTTAGAGCTAAATCATACAAAAATGGAGGAATAAGGCTCTTCTATTATAAAGAACCTTTATCAATACAAAATCTGAGACATTAAGCAACATCTCATCCACTTGGGAAAAAGTCAACCTTGGGTAACATGTACTAAACATACATGAGTGATGCAAAAAAGTCATGCAATTTTAGGCAAAATTGATTAATAGCAAAATCAAACTTTTTAAAGATCATAGGAAACATCATTTATAAACAAATCAATGTCCAATCAAGCTAAACATGTCAAGTGACACATTAAACATAATTAAAATAGAATTAGTTGAGTAATTAAGCAAAAAAAGATGATTTAATAGCAAAATCATAAGCAATTGATTATGCAACAATGAATTGAGTCACTACTATCATATAACTGCCAATTGGAGATAGCAAACTCAACAAATCAAATCCTATCATGTCATTAAACATCAATTAAATAAATTAAATAAGCATTTAACTTGAGAAATATGATTTAAAAGCCAAAATTGATGAAATATGAATGATGTGTGATGAACTCAAATCATTAAGGCTACTGTGAAGCCTCTAATGCTACTGAGAACTTTAAAAACCAAGATAAATCAAGTGAAAAATGGATGAAAATCAGCATTTTCTAGTAAAATTGAATGCTATGTGCACCATATATAGCATTATATGCACCATATGTAAGCTATGTGTGGCGTACATCATGTAATGTATGCAGCATATAACAAGGTAAATTCAAAGGAAAAGATGTTTTAAAGTAAAAATATGAAACTAAACCCAAATATCAACAGATTTACAACAACCATAGATTATTTAAACTACAAATAAGCATTGGTAGTCATCAAAACATGCATGGTTGAAGCCAACCATCAAGAATAAATCCAAAAATCACAAACCCATCATGAAATTAAAGGAAAAAGGAGTAGAGAATAGGCATTCAACTCACCAAAATAGATTGTGCTTTTGTAATCTTGATTCCAAACATGATTAGCACTTTAAGTAGGGCTAATTAGTCTCTAATCCTAAGTTAATTACTTAATTAAGTAAGGATTAAATTGGATAGATTTTAGGCAAGTTTCATTAATTTTTGGACCTTTTTGCTATAAATACAAGGCTTATATTTATAGGTATGGGTGATAGGATTAAGAAAATCATATTAGTAATGTGGGATTTTGGAAATTTTTAATGCTATGTACGTAACACATAATGCTATATGTGCATCACATAGCCTAGAAAAAGGCTATATGCATAACATGTAGCAGCAGATGCCAGCATGATGCAATTTTGACCTATGTGCACCATCCAATGTAGGCATATTAGGATGTTCACCATAGGTCAAACAAGCATCATTTCAGACCCTAAGGCGTGATGTCATATGTAGCATATTAGATTTACTTGAGAAAAGGTTGCCCACCATATGCATATTTTTAGAACATGTGCAGCATGTAGCATTATGTGCTGCACATATCATGAAATGCATGTTATGTGCTTCGCCCTCTATGAGCAAAATGTAACATGCTCTATGTGTCCAAAACACTAAGGGGAGGCTCAAAGGTATATATACAAATTGAGGTTGGCATCGCGGACCTGTACTAAGTTGAATTGATAAAAACCCAAAACTGTAATGCACGGGTAAAAAGTCAGAGTCAACAGTCTCCTATAAACATAATGCTTTGGTCAGTTGTTATTGTTTATGGAATGCCATATCTATGGATTATATTCTCTTTGATAAAACAAATCACATCCTTCTATTCAACTTTCTTCAAAGGAATTACCTCCACCCACTTGGTAAAATAATCTATGGCCATTATGGTAAAGCAATGACCTTTAGATGATGCTGAATAAATCTTCCTAATCAAATCAATCATCCAAACCTAAAATGACCAAGGCTTGGTGATATATAATAAATTATCAACCAACAATCATTGGATTTTCTCATATTTCTAACACTACTGACATCCTTTGACATAAGAAATACAATCCTTCCTTATAGTTGGCTAGTGATACCTATGCCTTTAAATCAACCATCTCATCTTAACATTGACTTAATGGGTACCACAGATGCCCTCATGAACTTATTTCATAACTTCCATGGCATATAAAAATCTTAAACATTGTGAGAGTAACCCATTTGGTGTCCTCCTGTAAAACTCTTCCTCTAATAATAAGTAGCTTCTTACTTTAACTCTTATCCCATAAGATGCTTTTTGACTTGGATTCTCAAGGTACTTGATAATCTCCATCCTCTAATTCCCCCACAATATTCAAATCAGCATTAAAGGATTCAATATAGATACCTCTCTCCATAATTAAAGGATGTAATCTTTTTTCCATCATTAACATTCTATGAGTAAGCTCTTCTAACATTCTTAAACTTGATGTAACTTATGCAAGCTCATTGGCTTTCTAATTTGACTCCCTTAGAGCATGTAAGAAGTCAACCTTATTAAAATTGTATGACAGCTAGATGGCTGCTGTATAATACGGTGCTAGGGAAATACTATTGCATTTGTATTCTCTACTTAACTATTGTAGCACTAATTGTGAATTTGCCATTAACACTACTTCCCTCGCTTCAAGCTCTTTCAAGATTTCTAACCCAATCACTAAGGCCTCGTACTCAGCTTGGTTATTTGTACACTCAAAAGCTAAATTGAATGAAAAGGCTATCTTGGAACCTAACGTAAATATGATAGCCACCCCCATATTATTAGATTTCTTTATACTTGATCCATCAAATTTCAAAATCCAAGTAGCTTTCCCAAGCTCATACATCAATAATCCAATTCATCATGATCATCATCCACCTCTAAGCAAGGATGATTAGCTAAGAAATTAGCTAAAGCTTGTCTTTTAATCAACTTTTGAGGATAATACACCAATATAAACTTTGCTAAAGCCAGTGACCACTTTCTGATTCATTTAGTGATCAATGATTGAGAGAGCATGTTTTTCTTTAGATCAGTCTGAGAAACAATATAAACCCTTAATTTGATGATATAGTGGTAAAGCTTTATGCAAGAAAAATACAATGCTAGACATAACTTTTCAATAAAGGAGTACTTAATTTTAGTTACTATCAAAGATCTACTTAGATAGTATATGGCTTTCTCATGACCTATTGGATTATTTTATGCAAGTAAACAACCGATGGATTCAACACCAATAAAGACATACAATCTGAATGTTATCTCATCCCTAAGCAACATCAACATTGGCAATTGCATTAAATACTCTTTTAGGTTATCAAAAGCTACTTGATGCTTCTCCAATCACATGAAATCTTCCTCCTTTTTAAGCTTTAAAAGTTTCAAGAAATCTTTAGTTTTCCCAGCAAGATTAGAAATGAATTACCTTAGATAATTAACTTAGCTAAAAAATCATCAAAGCTACTTCTTACTTTGAGGCAACAAAGCTTCAATTATCACCTTGATCTTATTCTTGTTAATCTCTACCCCTCTAGTGAACCAAAAACTTAAGAAAGTTCTTAGCTTTCATACTAAATACACATTTCAAAGGATTCAACTTAAGATTGTATACTCTTTTCCACTCAAATGCCTTCTTTAAATGCTCCATGTAGTCAATATCTCTCTTTGATTTAACCACAATGTTCTTAATGTATATCTCCATGGATTTTCTAATCATGTCATGGAAGATGGCATTCAAGGCTTCTTGATAAGTTAACCCAACGTTCTTCAAGCCAAATGAAATCACCACCTATTCAAATATCCCAATCAAACCTAGGCATCAAAATATCATCTTAGGAATATCTTTTTTAGCTATACAAATTTAATTATAGCAAGAGAAATAATCCATAGAAGATAGTAAAATGTGGTTTTGTTGTTGCATGAATCAAAGAGTCAGTAATAAGCATCATATATAAATCTTTTGAAGTAGCAGTGTTAAGATCTTAAAAATTACAAACTCTCATCTTTTTATTTTTCTTAACAACTGGTACCATGTTATCTTACCATTATGCATACTTCACATGCCTAATGAATTCAGCTTAAAGCAACTTATCAATTTCTTCCTTCACTTTTAGCTCCATTTATTTAGATATTCTTAAGGTAGTTGCTGGCAAGAATGAAATTCTAGACCTATCAACAACTGATGCTTCATTACTTTTCTACTTAATCCTAACATCTTATAAAAAATCTAAGACACTAAGCAACATCTCCTTCACTGAGGAAAAGACCTTGGGCAACATGAGCCAAAAAGCATGAATAAAAATGCAATAAATAGTTAATGTTAGGTAACAAAGAGAGATATGGGATACAATTGACCAATCTAACGCTATGAGCAAGCATGGATCATGAGTCAAAGTCCATTGAATGTATTGGTAACAATCATGAAAATGTAATAAATACAAGTCAAGTCATGAAAATTTCATATGAATTAATTTTAGGTAAAAATTGATTAAAGATATGAATTGGAAGATCTCAAGATCATCAAGTATCACTTGAGAATAAATAAATATCCAAATCTGATAAAAACATATCAAGAGATAAGTAAATCTTAATTAAAATGGTATTTCATTGAAAATTAAAGCAAAATTAATTGATGTTTAAGTTAAAATCAATAAATTGATCATGAGAATCAAGATTAAAAAATCCCAATATCATAGCAAATCAATTAGAAATGATTCAACATCTAATTTAAACTCAATCATGTCAAAGCTTAATTGAAATCAAATTAAAAATAGCATTTAACTTGAAAATAAATTTTAACACCAAAATTAATCTAATTGAAGTAATATTTGATAAATTCAAATCATTTGGATTACTATAGAACCTTAAATGTTATTGAAAACTTTGATTAGCATTAAAAAACAAGTGAAAATGAGTGAAAAAACATGACATTGTCAAAATCTGGCTACTATATATGCAACATGTATTGAGAAAATAGGCTATATGTATAATATAAGGAGTGATGCATGCCATATATTAGGGGATGTGTGCCACACATAGCATTCAAAATAAGAGAAGAATGAGTTTTTAAGTAAAAACACGAAGAGAATCATAAATCCAAGCGAATATGTGGCAATTACAAATCATTCTAGCTACGAGAAAGCTACGAATGCTATTGTAATATTCATGATTGAAGACAATCAAGCATAAAATAATGTAAAATCATAAACTCATTGAGAAAGTTAAGAGAAAAGAGGGAGGAAGAGGCATTCTAACACTCACTAAAGATGATTAGGCTTTAATCTTAATTCCAAAATATATTTAGGGATTTAAATGAGGATTAAATAGTCTTTAATCCTAATTAAGAACTCAATTAAGTGTTTAATTACATGAGAAGTGATTTTGGTAGAGTTTAACCATGATTAGCAAAATTCAAACCTCTTTCCTACAAGCATACAAGTTATATTTATAGGTAAAGGTCATAGGTTGCCATAATTACATTAGCAATATGGGATTTAATGAATTCTTAAAGTGATATGTGCAATATATAGTGCAGAGAAAGGCTATATGCATAACACATCAGGGAAAACACCCTATGTATGCCCTACACTCAAAGCACCTAAGGATGTGCATCCTATGCTTTTTAGTCTTTATTCATGCTAAAATATCAAGATGACATATGGATCATGTTAGATTTGTAGGGGAAAAGGCCATGCACTATGTGCATTTCTACTTAATATGTGTAGCACGTAGCATTATGTGCTTTGTATATTAGAAAATGTGCTTTGTATATTAGAAAATGCATGTTACATGCTCTGCTTTCCACAAGCAAAATGTAAAATGTTTCACATGTCCAGAGCACTTATAGGAGGCTAAAATCCATGTATACACATTGGAATTGACATTAAGGACTTGTACCTAACCAAATCAAAGGAAACCCAAAGATGTAGTACACGAGTAAAAATTCAATGTCTATAATGTCATATTGAGACTAAGATGTAATTTTTACTAACTTAGAACTTTAAATGTTATATCATATAAATATTATACTTAAATGTTTATGTTAAATGTATATTTTTATAAGTTGGAGACATCTTTCAAATGTTCCACCCAAATCAAAGAGATTTTCATCTAGAGGCTAATCATAGAAGGCCCTATATAAGTAGTAATATCCCCTACTATTGTTCAACTCTATTAGGAGGAGTTTAAGGTAATGAATTATTTATCTAATCATTGAAATGCTATCATAATTCACAAATTTCAAATTTAGAATTATCTTTATAGAAGTAATTTTATTAGGATGAGTAGTAATTCTCTATTGAGGACATATACCAAGCTTAGAGGATGAAGACATTTAAATGATAAAATATTAACATGAATTTAATTCATATAAGTATTTTAAAAATCTCTTATAATACTAAAGAAAAACAAGGAAAATAGAGAAAAATAAAGAATATGGATAATCAAAGATAAAATTGAAACAAACAAGAAAGAGTATAAATTAATGCTTCAAGTCGTGTATCGAGTGCCACTTTACTTTAGGCTAAATTTGCCCTCTATGCATGCAACAAGAGTATATGGCAAATTCCCTTAAGGATAAAATGAAGCCTAGTCTATTTGCACCATGCACTTAGTGAAAATAGAGAAAAATGTAGTTTATAATCTTTGTACGAATATTTAATAAGAGGATTTAAGTTTTGTTTGCAGCCAAATCTCAAATCTAAATGATCTATTTATAGAAGTCCAAAGGTTACAACTAAAAGGTTATGATTCTTCTTAAATGATCATGACTTTCTATGAAACAAAATAACCACTCATATGAGTTATGACCACTCATGAACCAATATAACTATTCATAAAAAGTCATAATTTATATGAATCAATATGACTTTTGAGTTATATCTTTTATGAACTAATATAACCATTAATATAAGTTATAACCTTTTATGAGAATTATTGAAAATATACAACAATCCCCCGCTATTTTCAATAATTTGAAAATTAGCACTAATAGATCAATAATAATCCCGAAACAAATCTTATGCATAAATAATGGTGTCTTGTGATTGAACCGTTATCTTAGTGAAATTCATTACAACCTATCTAAATAGAGTGGTAGACAAGCTTTGAACCAACTATTTATTTTGATAAGCAGCATAAATATTCACACATTTGATTTAAGAACATAAACTGTCACGTTCGCACACACACAGTTTAGACATATCATAATTGCATTTTATGATCTGTGAGTTATTGATGATTAAGATGGTTATTTTAGTATTTCTAAATGCATGATGATTTAAGTCGATGAATTAATATGCTTGATTATTTTAGTGGATAAATTGATATGTTTAGTATAGTGATTAATAATTGGAAGATTCTATTATGTTAGCAATAAATTGTTATTATTATTACTAATTAAGCTAATTAGTGAAAGTACGATATTTGATTTTATTTGATGCAATTAGTTTAGTTAATGTTTTTGGCAAATTAATTAGTAAGGTGTATGTTATCATATTTAAAGTATTACGGGTTTTAATTATTCTATTTTATTTATGGATATTAATGAAATAAATTTATGTTTAATTATTTTAAATAATAATAAGTATTATTATTAATGATATTAATTAAGTATGTTACTTAATTAATTATAAGATTTTGTTGGTTAAATAGGGGGATGTGATAGATTACATGATTATTTTAATTATTTATATAAAAATATTAATTTATAGTATTTAAATTTAGTAAAGTTTATTATTATTTAATATATATATATATATATATATATATATATATATATATATATATAAAGATATATAAAAATATATATATATATATATATATTTTATTTATATATGTATATATATATATATATAAAAAATAT
>CANYBF010327740.1:0-14371 GCA_948192965.1 Dalechampia spathulata
ATCGATTAATTATACGACCCATTATTTATCCTGATTAATGACGCTTAATTATTTTAAGCGTACTCGATATTTTATTCTTGTCAAATATTATCAATATCATATCTCTTGAATTATTATCGACTTCAAGTCGTTAAATCATCCTTTTGACGATACATTTAATTATTATCGTATCGTATAGTTAGATCGACCATTTTTCAGTGGTCTCAAAAAATTCTAATTATTTCTCCATAAAATCATATATCATAAGGCATATCATTTATTTATCATAGCATGCATAATTCATATAAATTCATAATTCAAATATTTAAATTCACATCATCATCCAAATTTAACACGTATAAATCATAACATATCATACGTATATACTAACAGTGTGTGCCAAAAGTGAGGATGTGACATACCCTATGTATAACAACTCTTAGCTGGACATAAATAATTTCTTCAAATGCTATATAAAAGTCACACTAGAATAAACAAAAGATATTTATGTATACATGTGTCCACTCTTAATCATATATGTAACAAAGTTTAAGATTTTGTATATATTAATTATATGCATATATTGATAAGTAGGGACATTGAACTACCTAGGTGGTTTAAAAAATGCGTTATTTAGTTCACCTACTAGCTGAATATTCAAGAAAGTTGGCATTTCTTCTCATAACTTCCAGACACATACATACATCGCTTACATTCTCAAGGTTAAATTTGGCTTGTAATCATATAGGTATACATATACATACATTCATATTATCTCAGTTGTAAATTATGTACAAATAGGATGTTGATAGGTTCTTCTTTACATTCTTTACTTCATTCACGTGGAAGAAACAGATGCACCTATATGCTATTTCTAATCTACTTATTCCTTGGGAAATAATTACATACTCAATTCCCATGTATCAATGACAATTCAATATCTTGAGAGGTATCTATGCTAACTAGATAATTTTTAAGCTTAGTGAGCATTTTTGACTTTCTCTCTTTAAGATAACTCATTTAATTCTTTTAATCTAACCCCTAGAAATGGTGTGTGTTTGTGTAATAATTAGTTATTAATGTGTACGATCATGCATTATATTTTAGATGTTTTAGAATATGAATTTGCATTAATTTCATTATGTTTTGCTTTATTTTATTTTTATTTTGGTGGAATTTAATATGTGTATTAAGTGTGTAGTGTTAGAAGAGCAAATAAGAAGAAACAAGAAGTTTTTATGCATGGAGAACTAACTCCATGATTATGGAGCTCATTGCCATGATCATGGCAGAAGAGCTAAGGAAGAAGAAAGCTATTGGAATTTTCCATGATTATGGACTCTAACTCCACAATCATGGAGTCAAGGCAGAGAAGCAAAGAAAGCTACTGGAAAAAGCCATGATCGTGGACTTTAACTCTACAATCGTGGACTCTCAATTATTTGACAGAAGAAAGATTGAAAAAAAGTGGATTCCGTGGGGGGAAAATAACAGAAAAACCTTAAAAGAGCTTTAATGAGCAACGTAATCCATAATATAGGAGAAGTAATGGGCAAAGATATGGACAAATTGAAGATAAGGTAAGATGTGACCTCCATTCAAGGATTTAAGAAAGGAATCAAGGTAGTGATCTATGATCCAGTCTTCTGCAGATTTTTTTGTTACTATTCTTTATTTCTCTTGTTTTTCTTTGAAGCCATGTGTGGTTAAACTCTTTCTTGTAGGATTTGATTTCTGAAATCCCTTCCTAGGATAACTAATTATGCTTATTTAAGATTACCATGAATGTTTAAATTTAAAGATTGGTTTTAGAAATGAAATCTCTACTTTATGATTACAACGAGAGTTGGACTATAGAATGCCTGAACATTGAGAGATGTTTAATTCTAAAGATTAGCTTTCTAAATGATTTCTTATGCTTTATAATTACAACAAGAGTTGAATTATAGAATGCTTATTCATTCAAGTTCGGTAGATGTGTATGAGAGATCTACATGTTCTTAACTCCTGTATGATTGCTTAATGGTTTCTTAATTGAAGGAAATAGATCGAGAGAGTGATTCTGAGATTAGAATGAAATCTAGTTGGTTTTTCCTTGAGAGAGGGTGATTAATGCTTTTGGATATCTTGGATGGCAATAAGCACATGACTGTTATTTTAGTTTGGTGATGATGATCTCAATTCTTATGCTCGTTATTATTATTTCCATCTCCTTATCATTAACTCCATTTTACTGCTTTACTTACTTTTGTAATTGACCACTCCTAAATACCAAACCATTATTGTTGCTTGGATAGATTAGAAATCAAAGTGGTAATGGGTAAGCCATTAATCCTCATGGGATTGATATCTTACTAGAATTATCTGTATGGTTACAGTAAAGTAGTGAATAAAACTATTGTTGTTTGATGAACCATCAGTTATCACCATAATTACCATTTACATCTAACTTGGAGCTGCTACAGGTTCCAAGGTTTTAGGGTTACATAACAAAGAATTTTGGTTACATAACAAGGAATTTTGGTTGCCTTCTTCTTCCATTGTTACAAGCCATTCGAAGCTCAAGAACAAGAAGAATAATTTGGGTTTTGATAGAAGATCAAGAATCATGATCGAATTCATTCTAATTCTTTATCTATTCTTCTTTATTTTGTTTTACTAGTCTCAAAAATAAAACAAGTAATATTAATTACTAATCATTTTTGTTGCTTGTGTGGATAGTTTAGAGATTCTCTATATTGGGGATTAAAAAGTTTACTATAACTTTTCTGATGAACAAGAAAGAAGGAGATTTGCATAAAAGTAAGTTTTGATCTCTCTTTTAATGATCTTCTCATTTGTTGATGTATTCTATGAATGGGATTGCTAGATCCGATGAAATCACGTGTTTCAAAAGTTTTAAACTACATCTTCTATTATTAAACATGTTTTCATACACCAACATGTAGTTGTTTGGAAGAGTTCTAAACAAGAGACCATAATAGATTCTACGATGGAGGTAGAGTACATTGCCACATCGAACGCAATAAAGGAGGCCATGTGGATAAGGAAGTTCATTCATGAACTTGGTGTGGTCCTAGTAGTGTAGAAGCTATTGCTCTATTATATGATAACAATGGAGTAGTAGCCTAAGAAAAGGAGCCTAAGTCTCACCAGAAGAGCAAACATGTACTCAGGAGATACCACTTGATTAGAGAGATCATTGGTAGAGGAGAAGTAGAGGTTAACAGAGTTCCCATAGAGTAGAATGTGGCAGACCCTCTCATTAAGGCATTAACACAGAGCAAGCATGATAGACATGTAACTTCCATGGGATTGAAGTTTATGTATGATTAGCTCTAGTGCAAGTGGGAGTTTGTTAGTGTATGCTCTAGAGCATCATGTTTATTGTAATTTAATATTGAACAATTTATTCATAAAATGCATTATTCATTATTCAGTGTACTTGAAAGGTTATTAACTAAATAATGAATTCCAAGATATTGGAATAGTATAAGGGAATTCATAAAGAGTTTATGGAATGAGATTCTTATTGTATGCAAATGTTCAATGTCTAAATGATCCCTGATCAATGTATGAATAAGAATGGATATTATTAATGTGGTTAATATCAGCACATGTTATACTTCCTTTTGGAATGATTCTCATTTATCATGATAAGAGTTGTTTAAAGTGAACATATGGATGCGCAGTTTGGGACTGACTCATTGGAGGCTTTGCTAGTGAGATTTCATATGGATGATTAATCTATGTCTGTGAAATATATCTCACTCATATCAGTAGTGCAAGTATCCTTAAGACTTGAGATAACAAGGTTATCTAAATTATGAATCACTATGTTTTGACTCCTATGTTTTATTCCTCCTTAGGAGGCATTTATAGCTTAAAGGTTGGATATAGTGTAAAGTAGTTGAAGGTATTTATTTATAAATAAAGGATTCACCACCCCAGATTAAATGTAGGGGTTTTATCTCATTGATTCATGTAATATTTTTTATTGAGGAATCTCTGGCCAGATTAGAATGCCTATTGATGAATGAGTTTCATAAAGGTATTTTGGGAATAAAGATTATGGTACATGAACTATCAAATTTAGGGTATGACCTAATATACTTGATTATGCATTGAGTTGACATTAATCCATACTCAAACTTAAATGAGATAGTGGATGGTGAAAGGAGTTTATTGCATGGAATTTGATATGGAAGGGTTATAGTCAAACTAATGACCTCTTGATATTTGGGTAGTCATGATGTGTGACTAAACACCGCTCTTGATTTACATATGATGCTATTAAATAGAGTTTAATAATATATTCATATGTTGCTAACATGTCAAGAACCCAAAAGGTCACAAACTAAAAGTAAAAGGAGAGATAATCACAAATAGATGTTGATAAAATAATGTTTTATGGTTATATGATAACCTAGATCTTTTATGTTTATTTCAAAGAGCATGAAAAAAGCTTTGATTTGATACTAATATCACTTAAATCTTATAAGTAGAACTCAAGATACAAGTGATCTAAGATGGCATGCTCTATATGCATGCTATATGCGGGCTTAGATGTGAATTGGTCTATATGTGACTGTCACATGACTTATTCATGTGTTATAGGTTAGAAGGAAAGGGAATATGATTATCATGTGCTTTTGGAGGGATTTTAAGTCATGCACATGCAAGTCACATGCCTGAAGCATGTGACATGCACATGCATATGACTTAAGTAACCTAAAAACCTAATTAGGTTTTTATAAGTTGTCTGATATAACTTTTAGGGTTATAGAACAAGGAATTTTGGCTGCCTCCTTCCTCCATTTATTTTAATCCATTCAAAGCCCAAGAACAAGAAGAACAATTTGGGTTTTGATAGAAGATCAAGAAGCATAACTAAATTCATTCTTATTCTTCATCTATTCTTCTTTGTTTTGTTTTACTAGTCTCAAAAATAAAACAAGTAATATTGATTACTAATCATTCATGTTGCTTGTGTGGATAGTTTGGAGATCCTTTACATTGGGGATTGAAAAGTTTGCTACAACTTTTTTGATGAACAAGAAAGAAGGAGATCTATATAAAAGTAAGTTTTTGAATCTTTTCTTTAATGATCTTCTCGTTTGTTGATGTATTCTATGAATGGGATTGCTAGACCTGATGAAATCATGTGTTTTAAAAATTTTAAGTTACATCTTCCATTACTAAACACATTTTCATAAACCAATAATAGGCATGACTTCATGATAAAGTATAGCAATATATTAAAATACACCAGCACAAATAAAAATAATGGCTCGTAGAAAGCGATCAAGAGAGATAATGGATGCATGATTAAATAAGCTAATCATACATGCTAAAAGGGGGAACAAAAGCCTATTCTATTATAAAAGGGGTCTTCATAAATAGGAAAATGAGTTGTTAAGCAATAACTCATCCAATCCATATGAGGAAAACAAAAGGTTGTTTCGAGCAGCACGAACCAAAAAGACACAAATAAAAAGAACAAGCAAATGAAACAAACAAATAATGTCATATGAACACGATTGATGAATCTAATGTCATATGAAAGCATGAATTAAAGACCAAATCCCATAGAATGTGTTAGCAGCATTCTTGAAAAATAGGAATTAACAAGAGCTAGATCATGAAAATGCCATGAAAATGCAAGAGAACTCTTGCAATCACACTTAGTAAATCATTCAAGCTTAATTTATTTCCCAATTCAAAACCAACTATTTAAATAACATGGAAATCAAATTAAATGGCATTAATTTGGAAAATTAAGTGAAATTCATTGATTTAATAGCAAAATCAATAAAATTGATCATGAAGAATGAAATTGGAAGACTTTAACATCCATTGGCATCAGTTAGAGATGTTTTAAACATCCAATTACAAAGAAACTTTAAATTAAAAATGCTTTTAATTTGAAAATTAATTTTAAAGCCAAAATGAATGAAATTTTATCAATATATGACAAATTTAGATTATTTTAGTCATTGTAAAATCTCAAAATGCTACTAAAAACTTTGATTTGGGTCAAAAAACAAGTGAAAATTGATTGAAAATCATAAAAAATAGTGAAAATAGGACATAATGTATGTAGCATATCAGACAATATGTGTATCATATCATGCAACATGCGTAGCATGTCAGCAGAAGAGGGGAACATTTGCAACATGTTCTATGATGTGCACCATACATTATATGACATGCACCTTACATCACAAATAAAATAAGAAGAAAACAAGATTTTTATGTAAAATTCATGAATGAAAGCTGAAGAAAATGGAAGTTTAAGACTGCATAGATCATATTTGATCATAGAAAGATCAAAATGCTACTATTGCATTCCAAATCAAGCCAAAATAGTAATAAAATCACAAATTCATCACAATACCCACAAAGTCAAAAGAATAGAAAAGAGAAAACAACATTCCAAGGCTTACCAAGTGCTAAGTAAGCTTGATTCTTCTTAATCCCATAATTAGAAAAGGGTTTAATAAATAAATTAGTGTTTAATCACCTAATTAATATTAATTATATGATTAATTAATACGATTTAATTTTTGTAGAGTTTAGGTAAGATTTTCAAGTTTTTGACCTTTTTCTAGTAAATACAAAGGCTATATTTATAAGAAAAATGTAGTATTTACCCAAAATGGGAAAACTATCACATTCACTAAATATTCATACTTGATCATAATTAAGAAAGTATTATCTACTACACTTAAATTAATTATTATGTGCCTTATATGAATGAATTAAAAGCTTAATTTATGGATTAATAAAACTAATATAAATTTTATGTAATGATTGGAATAAAAATTAAATTATTATGTTAGAATTGTAATTATAGATTATAAATGAACAATGTTTTTGATAAGAGGTATGCAATTAAGTGATTTTCCATACTTGTTCTATTTACATACATTATAATTTTCAATGCTTGACTCAAATTATGTGTATGCTATATATGGATAAGTTAGGGAATTTAATTGCTATCTTAATAAATGAGCATACAATAAGGATAACAAGACATGAATTAATGAAGATTGTTGAGTAAATTAAATTTTCATAAGTTAAGAGAGGAATTTGAAGTAAATTAGGGTTGCAATCTTAAACTTATCGTAAAAGAACCTGAAATGGATTGATGGTGGTATAACATATTAGATATATAAATTTATAAATGAATATGTTGAATTTCATATTTGGTTGGTCAATAAGAATAATAATAATTTTGCATTTATAAGCTAAGCTTGTTCCTTAACTAAGAAGGAGTTGGTCAACCTAGTAGAATAGGCTGATTTCATAATCAAATTTAGAATAAATATTGGAAGAGTAAATGAGTTATATGGTAGAATGAGGTCCCTCGCCAAGAGCTAAATCTTGTTGCCCTTAATATGATTATTGGCTAAGAAGTGATTAAGCGATGATAGTAAGTTGATTGCTTAACTTTTATTTTCTTTTGTAGAATTAGGAAGTATTTTAACTAAGAATAAGGAGAATAAAACTTAAACATTTATTAAAAAGAATGAAGGAAATACTGGATAAATAAGAAGGGATGAGGGAGAGAGGTGTGATAAAGGCAACTGAGAGTCTGCAATGAGAGAACAATCTTCTACTGGAATCAGGTAGGCCATAAGCTTCTTGGTTAGAGATATGATTAATTTGGAAACTAATACTTTCCATTAAAGTGAGCGTAAGGGATAAACTTAAGTTGGTGTAAGCAACTTAGGTATATGCATTTAATTAAGTGAATAAATTATTATATATGCCCTATAATATCTCACCTAAACCTGGTGTAACATGCTCCCATAGAATAACTAATAGTCTTTTAACCAAGGAAATCATTAATTATTCTATAATAGATTTGCACAATTTTTTTTCATTTTGATTCATTTAACTATATCAAATATTGTGTACTTGTAATCCAGTAATATCTATAAACATGGGTAATATCAATACATAATAGTATGCATCCATTATATCTTATGAATACGTTATATATCTATCATTCATAACCATATTGTTATTTACCATATGAAATTTGTATATTTAGTTTTACAGACTTTAATGGTATCGATATTACACATAACCAAAGTTTATAGCATAAGTATTATTGCTATAAGCTTAATATAACAAGCTACACATATAAAAGATATCATGGAGTATGTTACATTTGTCCAAAATCGCTATAAGAATGAGATTCTTCAAAATATCAATCTCCTCTAACTGTTGATCAATCAATCTAAATCCTTGCTAGAAGGTCCTAACCTTACATTCATCAAATGACAAACATTAAGAATAAAACCCAATGGTGTTATAAAATGAGTAAATAATATGATAATGTATCATAAATAACATAATGACATCAAATCATGGTGAACAATCATTAAGCAATATAATTGTATCATATCATGCACTTTACATTATTCTTTATCTATTATAAGCAATGCATAAAGCATAATGCATATAGATAGGAATAAGTACTATAAGGAATCCACTATAACTTTTCCTAGACCATCATTGCTTTGTATACTTTTCTATATAAGCATAACTTGTCACATCCACCCATACAACATCCCTGTGTGCATGCATTTTATGCATACATTATAATGAATGATTGAATAGTACATTAAATGCATGAATGAGATATGATGCATGAATGCTTTGACATGATGAATGTGATATGAAATGCCTCATAGACAAAGGAATTCTTTATGATAATGAATTGATAGAGAAAAAAATGAAAACAAAGTGAAAAGATGATTATAGAAGTGAATATACACTAAAGATGCAAATCGGATATACTTTTATGGAATGCTTTAAATGAAGCTCTATGATAGAATTTATATGTATAGGGTGATTTATTGGCATGTTTAACATGATATTATGTGATAAAGTATAGTTTAAAATAGGTAAATATAAGTTAAAGTAAAGATAGAAGCAATGGTATGTAAAATGTAAGCTAGGACACAAATGCCATTTTATAAAAAGTTAAGGTTATAATTGAGAATTATATTATGTCTGACTTATGTCCATGTTACTATGATGAATGGTAAGTGCCTTGTTATGCAAACATGACATGAAAATGATGTAAAAATGAGAATTAACGAAGGAAACAAATTGGTTAAGTAATTAACCATAGCTTGACAAATGTCACCTTATGATTGGTCCTTCTTTTACATAAGTCAAAAATTGAATTTATATTGTGCTAAGTAGGTGCATAAAATGATTTCTTCATCCTCATACCATTTAAGTTTTAGCTTCTTCTCTTCTTCCCTTTTTCATTCTAACGTGAAGGAAAACACTTTTCTAAGGTAAAATCATGCATAGGTTTTGATTTCCATGTTATTTTGGTGTTCTATGCACTTTCTACATGCCTTTTGCTTCTTATTGTGCCTTCTTAAATGCTTAATGAAGAAGTGAGTTGCTGTAGGATTTGTGTTGATTGTGAATAAATGGAAGAAATGGATTGAATGATGAAAGATAAGCAAGCTAAGTGATGAGTTTGAAGTTATTTTGTAATCAAATGGAATTTCTATTTTGGTGTATGAAATTTATGTAAATCCTTAACTTGTAACCCTTGAAGTAGTCATTTTAGTTACTATTTAAAGTGTGTGAATGGTGATTAATTGTGTTTCTAAGGTTTGGTATGCTTGAATGATGAGGGAAAGATGATTACATGTGATGATAGCTTGAATTCAACGTTGCTGCCAATTTGGGGACTATTTGGCCTTTCAATGTTTAAGGGGCCAAAAGTGTGTAATCAATGAATACCTATGAAAACATGATTGAATAATATGTTTAGATGTTGAATATGGGGTTTGGTTGCATGTAAAGGTAAGCTATAGCATGATAATGCCAAAGGTTCATTAGTGGACAACAAAGCATGTACTTTATATATATTATGTGTACTTGACCTTTAAGTATTGATATGTGCCTTGTATGTTGACCAATTGAGACTGAGATTGTGTGTAACATGTATATGTATTCTTGTATTTAGTATGGTATGATTTTAATGTGGTTTGGAAGTCAAATGGTTAAGGTATGCATGAAGATACTTATAAGGCAGCAAGTGAGCCATAATGTCAAGTTATGTAACATTATGTATTGTGAGAGATGTGAATGTATGATTGTAAATCTAGATATATTATTTATAGATAAGACTTAGGACAACATTTTAATGCATTAAAAGTGACCATATGACCAAGTTATGGTATGGGAAAAAATTGCACAAGTTAGTGGTATGCTGAAAATGTGCATTTTAATGCATTTCGGCAAGCTCTTTTAAGACATGCGGCTTTGTGCATTTTGGAGGCCATAATGGATGAATTAAATTGCATGCTATAGCTTGCATTAAACCTTGATGAGTTTGGTTTCCAATGGTACATGGCTTGTATATGTTAAAGACCACAAAGATTGCTTAAAAATTCATTTAGTCCAAATACACATAGAAATGGTATTTACACTTTCTACTTTCAGCATGTTTATGTTGTATGCCTTAAATGTCTATGTTTTGGTACTTTGTTTGCATGGTTTAATACCTTGAGAGATGTGAATGAGATAATGAACTAAAAGTGAGTGGCATTCATGATTCATAAGATGGTCATTAGGGGTACATAATGGCCTATGCATACTAAGTGAAAAGAGAAAGGAAGCTTGTAATAAAAATGACCAAATGAATAGTAAGACATACCAAATGAATAGTGTACATGACCAGAAATGGTATTTACACTTTCTACTTTTAGCATGTTCATGTTGTATGCCTTAAATTTCTAAGTTTTGGTACTTTGTTTGCACGGTTTAATACCTTGAGATGTGCATGAGATAATGAACTAAAAGTGAGTGTCATTCATGATTCATAAAATGGTCATTAGGGGCACATAATGGCCTATGCATACTAAGTGAAAAGAGAAAGGAAGCATGCAATAAAAATGACTAAATGAATAGTAAGATATAACGAATGAATAGTGCACATGACCAAATGAATAATAACTTCACTTGTATGTTTTGGTACCTCAATGAATGGGCATTATAGGCTCCTAAACCTAATGCTAAACACACATAGACCTTATAACTCTTCATTATATGCAAGGATATACACTTAGAGGCATAAAGTGATATTGTTCCATTATGTTTACACATACTATGATAAGTCTTCTATATACTTGAATGTTTCAAAGACTTTTGTTTACATACCAATATGCATGTGTATGACTTATACACACATTTGTACTTGCATGCAAGGGTGTGTAATGGATTGCTTAAGATGATAAGTCAAGTACAACATGTGAATGACTTTACTAAGTGAATGTAAAATGAAAATACTACAGGTTTAATGGATGAGACTCATACTTCACCGTGAGCTATCGATAAGTTGCAAAGTGATAACAGGTTTATGCTATTCACTTTATAACCTTACATAGGGCCTTAAAATGATGACTTTCCACTTAATGGCTTATGATAGCAACTTAATGAGTTTATATTATGAATGGTACTATATGATCATCATTGCATATGATCATTAAAACATCAATTATCCATCATGTCATGAATCATTCATGTATAAAGGCATATTCATAACATATTATATCAAGGATATAAATGAGGAAAAGAAAGTGATACATATAGCAATTTTCAATGAAAGCGTACTGGGTCATACAATTATTATCAATTCCCTTGATGGAATCATACAGTATAGGTTCCTATCATGGAACCATAGATAAATGTTTTATTCATACAGAAACCAGAGAATGATATAGTATCGATATATAGAGAAATGGACCTAGTACGAGATTGTGCACAATCATACAAAAAAGAAATGAAATGATATAGGAAAATCAGAGCGAGAATGCAAAGCATGACCGCATTCTCATAGACAAATATTATCATTCATATATCATGAAAGTACAGTTATGAAACATGAATGCACTATAATTATGCTTATACAGTAAAGTATACAAAGCAATGATGTTTAAATACAATATTTGGTATAGAAAAAGTTATAGAGGATCTTTTATGGTATTTATTCCTATCTTTACACATTATGCTATATGTGTTGCTTACAATAGATAAAGAATGATGCAAATTGGTAAGATATGATACAGTTATACTATTTAATGCTTGTTTACCCTGATTTGACTTTATTATGTTATTTATGATACATGATCATGTCATTTACTCATTTTATAGCACCATTGAGTTTTATACTTAGCATTGTCATTTGATGAACTCAAGACCAGAATCTTTAGGCACAAGTTTAGATTGACCGATCTATAGTTATGAGGGTTACAATTTTGAAGAATCTCATTCTTAGAGTAAGGTTGGACAAATGTAACATACTCCAAGATGTATTTTGTATATGCAACTTGTTATATTGACCTTAATGGCAGTAATTTTTGTGTTGTGAACTTTTATTGTGTGTAATATTGATACTATTAAAACATGTAAGGTTAAATGCATAGCTTTCTTATGATGGATGATAGTATGGTTATGAATGATTGATATAATGCGTACATGTTATCATGTACTGATATTATCCATGTTTATAGATATCATTGGATTATAGGTACACATTATCTTATATAACTAAATAAGTCAAAAATGAAAAAAATTGTATAAATCCCTTATAGGATAATTAATGATTTCCTTGCTTAGGGAATTATTAACTATTCTACAGAAGCGTGTTACATCAGGTTTGGGTGTGACACAACTGTAGTGCATTCATCATTTCACTAGCTATCATGCTTTGCATTCTCCCTATGATTTTCCTATAACATGTCATATCATTTCTGTATGATTATGCACAATCTGTACTAGGTCCTTTTCTCTGTGTACTGGTACTATATAATGTTAGTGTATGCTCTAGAGCATCATGTTTTATTATACTTGAACATTTTAATCAGTGAAAGGCATTATTCATTATTTGATTTACTTGAAAGGCTTTTAATTAAATAATGAATTCCATGATATTGGAACAGTATAAGGGAATTCATAAAGAGTTTATGAAATGAGATTCTTATTGTATGCAAATGTTCAATATCTAAATCTACCCTAATCAATGTATTAATAAGAATGGATATTATTAATGCGGTTAAGATCAACACATGTTTGACTTCCTTAGGGTATGATTCTTATTCATCATGATATGAGTTGTCTAAAGTGAACATGTGGATGGGCAGTAGGGGACTGACTCATTGGAGACCTTGCCAGTGATATTTCATATGGATGATTAATCTATGTCTGTGAAATATATCTCACTCATATCAGTAATGCAAGTATCCTTAAGACTTGAGATAACAAGGTTATCTTAATTATGGATCATTATGTTTTGACTCCTATGTTTTATTCCTCCATAGGCGACATTCATAACTTGGAGATTAGATATAATGTAAAGTAGTTGAAGGTATTTGTTTATCAATAAAGGATTCACAACCCCAGATTAATTGTAGAGGTTATATCTCATTGAATCATGTTACATCTTTATTTAGAGAATCTCTGGCCAGCGTGGAATGTCCATTGATGAATGAGTTTATAAGGACATTTTAGGAATAAAGATTATAGAACATGAAACATCAATTTAGGGCATGATCTAACGCACTTGATTATGCATTGAGTTGACATTAATCCATACTTAAACCTAAATGAGATAGTGGATGGTGAAAAGAGTTTATTGCATGGGATTTGATATGGAAGGGTTGCAGTCAAACTTATGGCCTCTTGACATTTTGGGTAATCATGATGTGTGACTAGACACTACTTTTGATTTACATATGAATTTATATGTTGCCAACTTATCAGGAACCCAAAAGGTCGCACACTAAAAGTTAAGAGATCAAGAACTTAGAATGGATGTTAATGAAATAGTGTTATAAGATAACCTATATTTTATGTATTCATTTGATAGAGAATGAAAAGAGCTTCGATTTGATACCAAGATCACTTAATTTTGATGAGTAGAACTCAAGATACAAGTGATTTAAGTTGGTATGGTTGAATGCATGCCTTATACGGGCTTAAATGGACTTAGGCCCAATGTGAGTGTCAGATGGCCCATATGGACTTGCATTAACTTAAACCCAATATAATTGTTATAATACTTATTCATATGAGATGAATAAGTGTTATATTATTAAAGAAATAAAAGCCCAATTTTAATAATATGTTATACCAAAATTACGTAAGTAACCTTAAACCTAGTTAGGGTTACATTAGGTTTAGGGCTTTTATTATTTAATAATAGAGAATACTGTTAGTGTATGCTCTAGAGCATCATGTGTATTTGTACTATACGTTTTCATTAATAAAGGCATTATTCATTATATAGTACAATGTTTTAAATGAACTTGTTTTACTTGGACTATTAAACTATATATTGAAGTCCATGATA
>CANYBF010327876.1:0-12897 GCA_948192965.1 Dalechampia spathulata
GAAATGTTCTACGCATCAGAACACACAGAGGAAGACACAAAGGTCTATGTGCATAACAGGGATTGATATCAGAGGTTAAATCCTAGCCAAATCAATAAAATCCCTAAGTGATACAATAGTGAAAAGTCAGGGTCAACAATACCATATGCATGATATGACATAGAAATATATATGTGTAATGGCATATGCATGACATGACATAGTGATGCATATGTGAGTTGATATTCAACATGGTATATGTCGTGGCATACGACATGGTATGTGACATGGCATGACATGGCATATTGGCAAATAGCATGGCAAGTTGTGTGTATTACATTACATATTTATACGTATAAGCGTATGAAATACAGTATGTTATGGCATGGTATAGTAGTGTGTGATGTGGCATGTGACATAATGACATATATTTTAGCAACTATAAATCATCCATGAATAAAAATACTGAATGGTCGGTGAAAGGGATCGAGGAAATAAAGGATTACACACGAGAGATAGGGGATAAATTATTACAAAGCCATAATAAATTTATCCTATTACAAAAATATCCTCGCATACATATTTTGGGACGTTAAGTAACATCCCCTCCTCCTCGGGTACTATTTCACCTCGAGTAGCATGAGCCAAAAATGCACGAATGTAAATATGAAAAATAAACACAAATAAATTCATTAGTAGCAACTGAATTTAGGATTTATTTGACTAGTCCAATGCTATGTGAAAGCATGAACTAAGAGTCAAAATCCATCAATTATTTGGCAATAAATCTTATGAATTAACACTAGTCGAATCGTGAAAATTAATAAAAATAAAAATTATTTTAAGTAAAATAATTTTTGTTTGATCATGGAAAATCAAATGGGAGTTCTAGCATCACTTGGAATAATTTAGAGATAACCCCTCAACCAATTTGAATCCAATCTTTCAAAAATTGCATTTATACGAACCAAATAAGTATTTGATCATGAAAAATCAATTTTGAGGCCAAAATTAATTTTATGTAATTAATTTATGATGTATCCAATACACTTGAGTTACTACCAAACATCAAATGTTACTGGATTTATCAAATCGAGTTGAAAAATGATTGAAAAATATGGTTTTTCTAAAAAAATGCAGGGAATGTGCGCAACATGTTATATAATGTGTGCAGCATGTAAGCAATGTGCTGCACACATTACACAATGTGTGGCACACATTAGGTACCAATCTACAATAAAATCAAATTTATCAGTAGAAAACTCGATCTACAGATTAAATATAACAACTTTAATGAAGGACAGTACCTCATTTGAGCATGGATCGGCCTCTGGATTGTAAATCAAAAAAGTAAATTGCCATTTAACTTGAATAATTAATTTTAAGGCTAAAATTAATTATTCAAGTTAAATGGCAATTTACTTTTTTGATTTACAATGATAATATTTGATAGATCCAGAACACTTAAGACATGAACAAGCCTCAAATGCCACTGGAAAAATCAGATCAGGTGAGAAAATGGGAGAAAAACTTGATTTTCTGGAAAATCTGGAGATAATGTGTGCAACATATTGATCAATGTGCACCACATATAGGCAACATGTAGCACACATTGTAAGAAAAATTGAAGAAAAGTGAAATGTTTCAGCAAAAATTCCAGATCCGGCTCAGATCTAGGCATATCAAAGCCAGAAAATGCATTTTTGAAAAGCACATGAGCATTTAATTTGGAAAATTAATTTCAAGGTTGAAATCAATTAGATCTGGAAGATTTTTGAAAGATCCAGTACACTAGAGGCATGGAAAAGCCCCTACTGTAGCTAGATTTGTTAGATCGGAAGTGAAAATCGAGAAAAATTGCATTTTTTTGAAAATTTTTGACCTATGTGCACAGCACATAGGGGAATGTGCACCACACATAGGCAATATGTGGCGCACATTCATGAATATGTGGCATACATTGCCTAGAAAACAAAAGAAAAATAGACATTTTTTAGAAAAATGTGAAATCCGGCTCGAATCTAGGCAGATCAAAGCCAGAAATCAATATTTTTGGGTACCTAACAGCATGAGTAAACCATGAAAACACAATATTAAAGCCAATCATCAAAGGATCAAGCCAAAAATAAGGGATTTATGCAAAAAACCCATAAGAAAATTGAAGAAAATTGAGATTTTACCTTTGGGCAGTAGGTTTTTCTTCAATTTCTTGCTTCCAATCGTGCTTAGGGAGCCTAACTAGAGCCAATTAGTCTCTAAATCCTAAAGATTTAATTAAGTAAGTGTTTAATTAATTTTGGAAGAATTTTGGCATAGTTCGGCTTGCTCAAGAGCAATTTTTTGGACCTCCTTCAGATGACCCTTAGCTTTATATTTATAAAGCCAAATTAGTGTTTGGTAAAATTGTAATTTTCATTACAAATTTGAAAATTTTTAATGAATGTGCACCACATATAAGGCAATGTGCACCACACATTGCCAATGTGCACAGCATGTTATGCAACATGTTGCGCACGTTGCATTTTGACCCGTCACATAGGGCCCACTAGGGTTACGTCGGGATGTGTGCCCCATGCCTTAAAAGCATCATTTTATGTTCTAAGATATTGTGTAATGTGGCATACATTAGATTTAGTCTCGGGAGGGCTCTCAACCAAACGTCTTTTTTTTGTAACATGCGTAGCACATTATGCTATATATTACGAACATTGCAATGCACTTTGCCTCGTATAAGCAAAATGTAACGCATGTCATATGTCAAATAAGCATCATTTAACATATTAAGATGTTTTATAATGAAAAGTATTTCAGATTTGGTTCGAAAGGTGGGCCCCACCAAACATCTTATTTTGTAACATGTGTAACACATTATGTAAAGTGCTACGCATGTTGCATTTTCAAGCAATGCGAACAGGCTCGTATGAGCAAAATGTAATGCATGCCATATGTCATCAGAGATGCACTTGACATTCTAAGGCATTGTGTAGCTTTGACTTTCGCTAGGCGGGCCCTGAGTGGTAGGCCCTACTAATGTCCCTTCTCGAGCATATAGTGCTACATGCCCAAAGTGTAGAATTTTGCATGCTATGTGTTCTGCCTCTGATGGGCATAGTACAATGTGTTCTTTAGGCACAGAATACAAAGAAAAGGCTAAAAAGGATAATAGGCCCCACCAAATATAATGGTGGGCCCTACCAACTGTAATGTACTCTGTACACCTAGAACACCCAGAGAAAGCCAAAGAGGCATATATGCACTATTGGGGTTGACATCAGGGACTAATACCAAGCTAAATCGATAAAAACCTGAGATTGCACAAGGGTGAAAAGTCAAGGTCAACAGTTTACCCCCTAATCAGGACTATTTTAAGGCGACACAAGCACAAGTCGTCAAAATGAGATCTGATCATAACATGAATTTTCACAGAAAGTAAGGAATGTACCTGATCGATGCTCGCATCGAGGCCTGATGCTCATGTTGAGGCTTGCAGGATGCTCGCATTGAGGCTTGTATAGTGCTTACGTTGAGGCTTGTATAGTGCTTGCATTGAGGCTTACCACCCAATTCTATAACTGGGAGCCTAGCGCTCGGGCTAAGGGTGATCAATGCTGATCTGCTGCTCATGATGAGGCTTATGAACCCAATTTTGCCATTGGGAGCCCAGTGCTCAGGCTAAAGGTGATCAATGTTGATTTGAGGTCTTCTGTAAGACCGATGGCTTTGCTGCGAGGCTTGAAATCATATGTAATCAGCGTTCAGATGCCTACTGCTAGGATTTAGAAACCAAAGGCTTGGTTCTGCGATCGCTGCTGGATCAAGTGGTCAACTACAAGACTTGGATGACAGTCTACTGGGTCAATGCTTGCGCCATCAAATAAATGTCAAATATTCCCAAAATGGCATTTAGGATCCTCTACTGAGTCTTTGATATTTTCTGGTTGATAGTTTTGACCAGTAAAAATCCCAATTCTATCATTGGGGGCCCGGCGTTCAGGCTATCCAATCAAGGTTGACCGATGCTCACTGTGAGACTGATGGCTTCAATGCGAGATTCATCATCTGAAGACAGCATTCAGATACCTATGGCTAGGGTTTTGAAGTCAAAGGCTTACCTCTGTGATCTCTGCTGGATCGGATGGTTCAACTGCAAAACTAGAGGTGACCGTCTGCTGGGTCAAGGTGATCAACCGTCAGATCTATTCTCGCACCATCAAATAAGTGTTGACTATCTCCAAAGTCTGCATTTGGGATCCTCTGTCGGAATGCAACATTATCTGATCAACAGCTTGACCAGAAGTCAAAGGTTTGACCATTTTTTATCGTCTGTTGGATCAATTTCCTATTTGTGCTAGACATGGAATAACAATTTGTCAGTGAAATTGGTATTGAAGTAATCTAGGAAAAATATCTAAATTTTTGAGTATCAGTCTGCTACATTCTGACTGACTTTTTGGATTTTTCAGACGCTACGAGTCGTGAAAATTAGGCTTGACAGAGCAAATGACTTCCAAAAATTCTGAAATTTTTACCAAAGGCCTAACTCATCAAATGCATTTTGATAGGGGGTAGCACACATTAGCAGAATACCCCAGTGGCAGGTGCACATTAGCATTTTCTGTTATTCGTTACACGCATTCTGTTATATGTGTCACACATTGCTTAGAAATTTTATATTCCAAGGCTTCCAACCAAAAATTCATTTGATTTCCTCCCTCCAAACTCATTTTCTCTCAATTTTAAACACCTAAACTCAAGATTTTATTGAAAATGGTTGGATTTAGGATGCAATCAACACCCCGTGATCCTAATCAATCTTGAGATATGCCTTAACCAAGCTCATAACATGTGACACCTATTTTAGAGCTTGTTTTGATGATGCAATTGCAAAAACCTTTTCCATAGACTCCCATCGGTCCCGAGCGCCTCCCAAGAAGGTGAGTTTTTCGCATTTTGGCTTGATTTTTTGGTTTTTTTGATTTTTCCAAAAGTTGAATTTTAGGCTATTTTTCTTGCGTTTTAGGTAGTATTTGACCCGAATTAGGTGCTAGGCTAGAGATAAGCTTAGGTTGGTGCGTGTTTATCTAGACGGTTTAGCGAAAATTGGGTTTTTTCGAAATGGGTATGGTAATATGTGGCTCACATTACAGTATGTATGGCACACATTGCTTATATATGGCACACATTGCTTATGTGTGGCACACATTGCTTATGTATGGCAAACATAAGGCAATGTGTGGTGCACATTGCATTGAAAAATGGCCAAAAACTCATGTTTTTAGGCCATTTTTTTGAAGAATTTAGTATCTTTTCGATTCATAGGCATGACTAAATTGATTTTGAGGTCAAGGAGAGGGACATAGGCCCTCTATAATACTGTCTGTATTCTATAATTTAGTCTATAGCTGACTTGAATTCTATGATTTATAGAGGGAATGCATAGTTGTCGGAGCTGGCAGTCTTCGAGGGATATTTAAGAGATACTCCCAGCTGCCTCGAGAGATACGTGTTAGAGTGGACCAGAGTTGCTTCGGTCCCTATATTTCATGCTTTATTGGCATTAAGAAGAAGTGTAACAAATTCATTATTACAGCGATGGTTGAGCGATGGATGGACTCTACTCACACTTTTCACCTGCCAATGGGTGAGATTACTATTACTCCGAGGATTTTTGCTGGAATTACTGGGCTGGAGTGTGCAGGGCTACCTATTCTTTTTAATGCCAGACTGACATCACCATGCTAGTTGTATGGCGCTATCTTTGACTTACTGGGTGTGTCATCTAATGTGCAAGGTGGACACAGCATCTCTTATGACAATCTCTGGGAGGCAGTGTTGGCCAAGACCCTTGGTAGGACCATTTCTGTAGATCAGTACACCCACAGTTTTCTGCTGTATGTGCTGGGATGTACTCTATTCACTAACCCTAGGAACAGCATCCACATGTCTGTATTATGGGATCTTCATGATTTGGATGCTATCGGGAGATTGGACTGGGGCAGTGCCAGTCTCGCTCATTTAATGCAGGGGTTGGACCTCTATAGTAGGTACTATAGAGATCGCTTCATTGGCTGCTGGCAAGTTGTAGAGGTAAACAAAATTCTACCAATTCTGGTACTGTATTTGATTGAGTCTTATTGATTGTATATGTTGAACTTGCAGATCATGGTGTATGAATTTGGGTTGCTGCCAGAACCCAATATCCCACATGGAATACCACTTGGCTTTCCATGTATGCAGGCATGGAATGTACCAAGGTGAAGGCTTGACTATACGATGGATGAGTTGAGAGAACATGTCAACGACTTGACCTGGGATTATATAAGAAGAAAAAATTTAATTAGTATTAAATTGGTTTAAGAAATACCTGAGCAGGTTTTTTATTTTCTCATCATTTTAGAATAGGTGCGCCCCTATCCTTGGAGTAACATGTTTCCCCAGCTGGAATATTGGACTAACTCAGCACGCAAGGATGAGTGGCATATATTGCTGGAAAGTCCTGAGGGTTGACTCTTTTATTTGGGAGAGCACTTGATTGACTGGCATATGGGGCTAGAGAGCCATGTGGAGCCTACTGCACCACCGTGTGTGATTTTCTGGGCATCATACATCGATACCAACCTAGAGGTGATTACTGGGTTGACTGGCATCCCTAAACAAGAGCGTTTATCAGATTCACCAGTGGATTACCCCACTTTCATTCAGCTGAGGTTATTGGGGTCTATGGAGCTTTCCACATGCAGAGGTCAGCATGACAGATCTAGTGGGATCAGAGTCAGACCCAATTTCCATAGCAGTCAAGGTGGGTGTCATGGTTCATTGGTAGTCAGCAGTTCTCGGGGTGGCAATACCTTGAAGAGATCTTATGATTCCAGAACTGATATGGTCCCACCAAGGTCAATGTCTAGCACTCCAGAGGTACCCCCAGGATATGAGCATCCAGCAGACTTTGTGGAGGGCCAGCTGATGTGGCCGTAGAACCCGCTGATATATACATATGATGGGACTAGTCATCCATACGAGACATCCTTCCCAGTGCTGGCAAGGAGTGAGATAGAGTTTGATCCACTGAACACCACCCATGTAAGTACATGTGTTTTGTATTAGCTCTGAATTTAGTAGTCTTACATGCGTTTGACCTATGTAGGTACCTAGGGATACCATGGCTGATGCCTTAAGGCTTCTGATAGGGTTGCACCGCTATCACACCTCTGAGATGCTGACTGTTCAGGTGAGTACCTATTATAAATGCAAGTGCATGGAAATGCATGGATGCATGGCTTATATGTCTATATGCTTGTGTTCACAGATGAGTAGGCAATTGGAGTGAGAGGAGCGGGATTGCTATGCTCAGATGACAGAGCAGATGGGATGAGAGATTGTCTGGCTGACGGTGCATCTGGAGCAATACAACATTGAGGTTCTAGATAGTCCCAGTCCTGATGATGATCACTCTAGTGAAGATGATGCTTATAGAAGACATGATGTCTGATTCCTATATGCATGATGTTAAAATTCTATAATTTTTGTATTAGAATAAGATGGTGTGTTACAGTCTGGCATTACGTGCCTAGTACGCTAGGGTTGTTGTGTACCAATTGTGAAAATAGACAAAAGCTTGAACTATGTATCTTTTGGATTTGTTAATGGAATCCAAAGCTACTTGTTACTACAAATACCCTATGTTTTATGTTTGTTGCTAAAACATAATCCATTTGCTTTTCTGTGCAGAAAGTAGATATACAATGACTCAGTAATCATTATCTGCTTTTCGCGCTCTTTCCCGCCACTGGGGCAATGATGAATGGAGTCAATTAAGAGAGATCAGACTCTAATACTTGAGGACCTTTCAGTAAGTCTCAATCAACAATGATTTCTTGCACATCACCATGCAATTCTGGGATCCAGTGGACCATGTTTTCTAGTTTTGACACGTTGAGCTATGCCCACTGTATGAGGATTTTGCTGCTATCCTCGGAGTTTCCTGTAGTATGATGGTAATACTAACAGTGCTAGTGCCTATTGGAGAGGCATTCTCACATCTGATTAGGGCCTTTGACATTAGCTCGATTGAGATGAGGTTACTTTTGACTGTAGAGGTTACATAGATCTTGCTACTGTTTTCTGGCTATGCGGCCAGAAATCTATGGAAAACCCATCATGGCTAAGGGTAGTTGGATTTAGATTGCTGGCACAATTCCTGTTTGTTGATCCATTTGGTCATGGAGATTTGCTGATCGGGCCTGTCATAGACCAGATGGTGGAGGGTCGGACTCCTTTTCCTATGATTGTGGCAGAGGTGATACTTGGTTTGGACAAAGTGAAGCGAGGATAGTCTAAGCGCTTCAGTGGTAGCTTGCTCCTATTGTAGGTAAGAATTCTAAGCCACCTTTACAGGTTTTCAACTTAGAAAGGTTGCACTTTGCTCTAATTTTTGCATGGGTCATTCTTGTGAGGCTTTTGACTCATTGAGCTTTTGACTTTTACTTCAGACCCTAACTTTTGCTTAAATTGCCCCTTTGGGTTTTCAGATCAGCAGGTCGCTCTAATTTTTGCCTAAGTAGCCTTTTGTAAGGTTTTCAACTCAACGAGCTTTTATTTTTATGTTTTATTTTGTTTCATTTTGTTTTAGATCTGGCTTCAAGAGAAGCTTGGGATCCTGGCTTCGCCAGTAGGGGACCCATAGAGATATATTTCTTATAACCATATGCGAAGGGGTTATACCTTCAACGAGGCAAAGATGATAACATTCCAAGACTGGGTTGAGTGGATGGGGACACGACTTGAGAGTGAGATCAGGTGGAGTTGTCCTTGGTGGCACATACAACATGTGACCGTAATGACCTATATAGATTATATCCCACTGTCGGGATTCAGGCACTACACGCATTATAGTCCTGCTAGGATCTATCGTTAGTATGGCCATCAGAAAACTATACCTCGACTGACAGAGTTTGAGGGAGGAAGGCTGGTGCCTCACTTTGTGGAGCATGTGTAGAGGACTTGGCCTCATCGCTGAATAGTGTTGGTTGAGATTCTTGGAGCTGGGTCTGCCATAGATGATGAGTACAAGCTGTGGGTGCTGCGCCATGCCTGAGTCCTGTACTACAAGACATTATTAAGCAATATTATGGCATATAATAAAGAAAGATAGCAATTTGTATTTAAGATTTGTATCACTTATGGCTAAGTTTATGAACATATGTTCCATTTGCATTAATGAGATTAAAGCATTTACATGAAAAATGTTAAAACCAATACAAGAGTTCCTTGATGTACATCAGACTTAACCCCTGTTATCGACTAGCCTCGTACGAGATTTTCTGATCAACTATTTTAATGCTCTCCTTTTGCTTTTAAAGAGCTCTAACTTTTGCATGAATCGTCCAAGCGGATTTTCAACTCATCGAACGAGTATTTTGCTTTTGCCTTAATTTTTGTGTGAACTGCCTATATGGGTTTTCAGCTCACCAAGCTTTTCATTTTTATTTCTTTTCTTTTTCCTATTGCTCTAGACAAAATTCTTCTTCAACCGATCAAGGTTGACAGGTTCTGAGAATTCATTGCCTTCTAAATCTGAGATGCGAACAACACCTTTGGAGAGGATCTTTTTGACTAGGAATGGGCCTTCTCAGTTAGGTCTAAATTTTCCACGAGGGTTACAAATAGCTAGTCTGACTTGTTTCAGAACTAAATCACCTTCCTGTATGGCAACAGGCTTGACCTTTCTATTGAATGTGTTTGCCATGTGCTTCTTGTAAAGTTATAGATGATAGAGAGACTTCAGCTACTTCTCATTAATAGTAACTAGCTATTCATACCTAGCCCTTTTCCACTCAACTTTTAGTAACTGAGATTCCAGGATGGTACGAAATGATTTCAGCTCCACTTCGATTAGCAATACGGCTTCTATCTCATAAACAAGAGAGTAGGGAGTGGCACCCGTAGGACTCTTTATAGTGGTTTTGTAACCCTATAAGGCAAATGGCCACTGCTCATGCCAGTCCCTGTAAGTTCATATGGTTTTGGCCAATATCTGCTTAATCATCTTATTGGCCACTTCAACTGCCCCGTTAGCTTGAGGGCGGTAAGGAGAAGATTGATGGTGCTCGATTCCATACTTTTCGAGCAAGTCAGCAACTTGGCCCTGGAACTACACTCCATTATCTAACACCAAGTGATGCAGTACCCCACATCGGCATATGAGATTTTTCTCTATAAACTTGGCAACCTACTTTTCCCCCAGTTTGCCGTAGGATTTTGCCTCCACCCATTTAGAGAAGTAGTCAACGGCTACCAATATGTACCGATGTCTATTAAAAGTGTTAGGATGTATCTCACCCATGATGTCAATTCCCCAAGCTGAGAATGGCCAAGGCGTTATCAAATTCTACAATTCAACTTGAGGTATGTGACTCAGATCCCCATGAATCTGGCATTCATGACATCTCCGTACAAACTGTATGCATTCTGTCTCCATAGTGAGCCAAAAATATCCTTGGCGTAGGATTTTCTTGTAAAGGGCAAATCCATTCATATGGGAGCCACATATACTGGCATGTACAATCTGCATGACTGATTCGATTTCCTTCCCTGATATGCACCGAAGTTGTAGACCATCTGCTGTTCTTCTGTAGAGAACACCATAATGCCAGGTAAAGTTGGCTGCTAGTCTATACAGAGCTAGCTTATCAGTTCTATTGGCTTCTTCTGGATAAGTACCAGTCTTCAAAAAGTTCATGATATATGCATACCATGGGATTTCATCTAGTTGGTCTAGTGCCATAACTCGTTCTCCTTCATAGCAAAGACTCCTTGGTTGCTTGATGAATACAGGTTGAATTTGACTCTACGGTCACTCATAGACTGAAGCCAATGCGGCCAAGGCATCAGCCATTTGATTCTCTTCATGCGGCATGTGAACGAATTGGCATGAGCTAAAATTGTAAACCATGAGCTTCATTATTCAGCATAAGGCTTGAGCCTTTCTTCTTTGATATCCCCCTCAACCATGGATTGGTGAATGACCAGCATCAAATCACCAAATATATGTACATCTTGGGCACCGATCATTAGCAATGCTTCTAGCCCAAAGAGACAGGCTTCATATTCAGCCATATTATTGGTGATTGGAAAGCTCAGCCGTTTAGAGAGCATAATGATTTTGCCTTTAGGAGTCATTAGCACAACTCCTATACCAGCACCTCTTCTGTTGACTACATCATTAAAGTGCAATTGCTATTTCTGGACATCAACTGCCCCCAAGTACTCATCTGGGAAATCCAATTCAAAGGTCTCAAAGTCATCCATCAGCCTGGATGCTAAGAATTTGATAATCGCTCTGCCTTTGATCACCTTAGTTATGATGTACTAAACACCAAACTCTAATAACAGGATTAGCCACCTGGAGAGTTTCCCTATTAGTGAAGGAGCTGAATACAAGTACTTCATAGGGTCAACCTTGGAGATTACCTAAACTTGGTATGACTGGAAGTAATGCCTAAGCTTCTTGGTAATCCAAACCATAGCCATGCATAGTTTCTCAATAATGTTGTACTTGCACTTGGTTGGTAGTAGCTTTTTGCTCAAGTAGTAGACAACATGTTTGACTCCGGCTTCATTCTCTTGAGCCATTATAGCACCCACTAACTCCTCTTCTAAGGCTAGATAAAGTAGTAGTGGTTTTCCTGGCTGAGGTGGTTGTAGGATTGACTGGTTGGAGAGGTAATGCTTCACCTTCTTAAATGTAAAATGGCCATTCTCATCCCAAACCATAAGCTGGTTCTTCCTCAAAAGCTTAAAGATAGGCTCACATATGGTAGTGAGCTTAGCAATGAATCTACTGATGTACTAGAGTTGTCCCAAGAATTCCCTGACTTCAGTCTTAGTTCTAGGGATAGGCATCTCAATGATTGATTTCACCTTATCAAGATCCACTTCAATACCCTTTTGACTGACAATGTGACCCAACAGCTTGCCGGATGTCACCCCGAATGTGCATTTCTTTGGGATCAGCCTGAGTCCATATTTCTCAACGTGCATGAGAAATCTATCAAGAGTTGCTGAATGCTCTTCCCTGGTTGGAGATTTCACCATCATGTCATCCACATAGACTTTGACCTCCTTGTGGATCAAATCATGCAACAGTGCTATTGTAGCTCGTTGGTAGGTAACACATGCATTCTTCAACCCAAAGGGCATGACCTTGTAGTAATAGGTCCCCCATTCTATGATGAAACCTATCTTCACCTTATCTGTAATTACCATTAGAATCTGGTTGTACCTAGAGAATCCATCAGCAAAGGAATACATAGTGCTAGCAGCTTTACTATTGACTAGCACATCGATATGGGGCAAAGGAAAGTCATCCTTTGGACATGCTTTGTTCAGATCCCTATAGTCTATATAGACTCTGACCCTGCCATCTTTCTTGGGAACCAGAACCATATTGGCCAACCATTCTGGATAATTGACCACCTCAAGGAATTTGGCATCCAACTGCTTCTGGAGTAGACATGGCTTATCATCTGTGTTAATGTTAACATTTTCAATGCATGATGCGTTAATGTAAAAAATGCTCGTGTAATGCTCCTGTTCATGCACAATGCCATCAGAATACATATCATAAACATAAGCAAAGCTGTTCTTCATTGCATTATACTTATTTGGAATTACATCATCATCAATCAAAACAGAAATAGGGATGTGAGAGTAGCGCATCCCGGACGTGGGAGCACTGCACGTTGTTCGGTGTGAAATACCGTGGTGCTTGCTCTCGAGAGTATAGATCCCTGAGTTACTACAGGAACTAGATAGATCGCGTCGAGAAAATGGAGTCGCCACCCGGCTTATTTAATCAACTCAATTGAGCAACTAAACAAACCAGGAAAATGTAAACCCGAGCCTTCCTGCTGAGGGAAA
>CANYBF010327953.1:0-13174 GCA_948192965.1 Dalechampia spathulata
GATATGGCAAGTGACAGTCACAGGCCATATTAGTCACAGACGGGCCCAGGCCTGACTTAAGCTGAAAGGGTTTCAGCTTAACCTAATTTTGGAATATAAATATGTTGTTATAACCAAAATTAGGTCAAGCCACACATCTGACTTCCTTTGGCCAAAACACACTCTTCTGCACAAGAAGAATTTGGCCTTCACAAGAGTAATTGTGAGGAAGTCGAAAAATTCCATAAGTTTTTCTTCTTTTTCCTTGCTAGTTCACAGGAAAGGAGATAGAAGCAATTGGTTGCTTGCTTGGACATCCTTGTTTCATGTGGATACTGTTGGAGGCTGCCTATCTTGGTGGTTTTTGGTTTGCTACAACCATAAACGCTATAGAGATAAAGAACGAAGGACATCTGCATTAAATGTAAGAGTTACTATCAAACTGTCGCTTCTAATCTCTAAACTGGTTTCTCTATGTTTTGATGCAAAGATCTTCTTTTGGTTTGTTGTTTTAAAATGAAAATTTTAAATTTCTTCCGCTGCTTAATCACTATACAAACCAACACTTCTTTCTTCAGGTTTGTGCTAATTTGTGCTCATTATCTGGGTTTATGCTGGTTCTAGTGGTTCTACGGCTCTGTAAGCCTAGAACTGATGCTTGGGGATTGAATTCCCTGTGATTATGCTTGTGTATGCATTTGATGCTTGCGATTGAGGTTTGTGGGTTTCAAGAAGGAACGTATTTGTGGCTATGAGTTCCGAGAAGGAACGTGCCTTATGATTATTGAATGATTGGCTTGTTCATGCATTATGAATGATTCCATAGCATATCATGTGAGGGGACGAAATAAGGGTGGCGATATGAAGGTACGAGGGGTACCAATTGATATGACCAGAGTACTGCCCTACAGGTGCGAGAAGTACCGGTATTAATCAATATGGTGAAGGGGTGAGATGCCCTACAGGTGCGAGAAGTGCCGGTATTGATCGATATTGTGAAGGGGTAAGCGATACTCCTAAAAGAGTGCGAGATGCACCAAACCAAGGGCGAGTGCATGTTATGATGGTAAACCGGGCATTCTTTATTGTGAGATGAAATATGGATGTCTGGTTGGGCAGAGATTGCCATGTGATAGGTTGTATGCCGTGTGTATGGGGCTGTGTGCCTGTGATTGGCTATGTGCCGTATGCTCGATTGCATGTTGTATGTATTGGATGCATGAATGTATGGTATGTGTTATGTGTTCCTAGCACCACTGAGATTATTCTCAACATTTATCATTTAATGAACGTAGGTCCCAGTTCAGAGGGTGAGCAGCGGGGCTAGAGGTACAGCAGCTAGTTCGTGTCTTGGACTTCGAGACGGACTCCTGCAGTTTTGTACATTTGTGCATAGCTTCTTTTGTATTAGAATTGGCAGTATACTAAATGTATTGTATAAGAATCCATGTATTTATATATCCAGGGTTTTGTATTGATTTTTATATATTTTTATTTGGATTTCTTATACGAGCATTAGAAGGTTAAAATCCCTTGTAGTATAATTATTGTTTTCCTGAGACGGGTGAGCGATAGTTATGCTATGGGATCATGTCGTCATCCCTCGGGTCTTGGGTCGGGGTATGACATAACTCTTGAATTTTCATTCTTTGCATATCATATTCCCTTTTTATTTAATTCCTATAGAAATTTATAACATTTACCCAGTATAATTTATATAACATTTTTCTCATATCAAATCTTTTCTCTTCTCCTTATTTCACCATGAATTGTTATGCCATGTTTCGTGATTTATGCATTATGGATATGTCATGATTAACAAATATAATAACATATCTTAATTTAATTGTGTAATGTTATTGCATGACCAAATCTTTGCCTCTTTGATCAATAAATGATCGAGGACTTCCAAACAACTAGCACAAACCTGGTATATCCTTTCATTTTAATCTTAATATCCTTAGATGATTCATGAGATTTATCCACTGATTTACCTAATTCAAAAATCAATATTTATCTTTTATTAATATATTTCATTTCATCATTAATCATTCTTATAATTACATATCCTTATATTACTCATTCGAAAAATAATGTTATTCACTTATCATGTCATAGCATTATTTAAGAAATCATGTTAATATTTATTAAAGTATTTTATATTCCTTTGTACTTAACTAAGACTGTATTGATTTTATTATTTTAGTAATACAATTTATTACATTTTAATATATTTAAATAGTAAACTTATTTAAATTTCTTGATAACATCTCATTTTTATGATATTTCTGTTTATTACACCAAACAGTAATGTCCCATGTGATTATATCTTTACTTATTTCATAACCAATTAATTAATTAGTAATATAACAATACTGATTATTAAACAATTATAAAAATAATTTCTTATTAAGTCTAATTTAAAATCATAACTCAATTTAAAATCATTTGATCATCATTTTCTATTTAAATCCAAATTATGTTATCAATCAACAATTTAATAACTTAACAGTTAATATATTATTATTAACTTAAAAAACTGATATTATCTTAATTCTGCTCTCTTATAATTTAACCAGATTCCAATTGCTAACCATATCCATATTCCATTAAATTAAATACAGTTACTGTCATAAGCAGATTATGAAAACAATGGATATTATCAGTTACTGTCATAAGCATACTATTGTACTAAAATTGAATCATCAAGAAATTATAGTATTTCTATTAAAATCAATCCTTTGCCAACACTGTCTTATAAACAGTTAACAGTTTAAACCATATCTTTACTTACTATCATTATACCTTATCATATATCTAATAACACTTAATATAACTGCTTATTATCTATTTATTTAATACTTCCTGATATGAAACAGACCATGGAGATTTTACATCAATACATTAAGAATTTCAAATTCAATCATGGCATCAAATTTCAAAACTACTTTCTCAATTACCAATCCCACTTCTAATATAATATATTATTTCAAATCTATTTTAACTTATCCTATTTTCAATTATATTTATCTATTTATCTATTTACATATCATAATTTAAAAATAATCATAATTATGGCATCACCTTTACAACTTATGACATCATTATGACATCATTAATAAAATTATCATTTATACTTTTCTAATATTTTAATATTATCATATACTTTCACTAATACATTATTAATTCATAATTATTCATTTTCTAATGTATAAAAATCATAATTAAATTCATATGCTTACATCATCATCATTCAATTATGACATCATAATTAATTTTTAATTCAAATTTTCTAAAATTTGTATATATTAAATTCATGTTAAAACAATCATCTTGAACTTAATTAATCATACTAAGTGTTTTCAACATTGAAAACCTCAATTAGTCACCATTCAGTAATCCCGTTTAGGGGTTTTGTCAAAACTTTCAATTTCAACTTTAGAGCTATAAACTCTAATTTCATCATATACTTAACATCATAAGCATCATTTCATATCATTAACACACCAATAACATATATAACAATACATTTCAGCCAATTTATGATTTAGGATGTGATAGTAGCACTGTGGAGGTTGGCGTCGGATCACTACTCATCATCATCATCGTCAGTTTAACCCTCCTTTGAGTTGGGGCTGGGAGACTCCATCGTAATGTTATTGCAAGCCAGATGTTCAATCAAATGGGTGACATTAGCTATTATCCACCACGTCATCTTAACATAGACATCATGTGACTTAGTCATGTCATAATAACACCCCTGCATTATATAATCATATGGACATATAAGTCATAATCATATGCATAATATAGGTATAAGTGCTAATGTGTAACTCTAGTATCTTTGCATTATGATGCTGACATAGCCTAGTCAGTAGTTGAGAGATATCTACCATGACATCTCGAGGCACCTACATAGGTCATTGCAATTATAATAAGAGTTTAATGGAATCAAAAGCATGCCAATGTATAAAGGATTACTTACATGAGTGGTATTCAAAGAAGCAAATGCAATCTCCTATCTCTTTAGCATATGGAATGTAGGTGCCTAGCTCTATGATATGACTATACATATAGGTTATATGACCATAAAAGCTAGCCCTCAATAAAGCCATGGAGGTACTCAAAGCCAAGGGGTACCTCAAGACTCATTACCTTTGCCTTTGGTGCCACCTCAGATGTTGTGCTCTATGCCCTCTTTAGAGCACCTCTCCCTTGGGAGCTCCTAGCTGTAGAGGAGCCATGAGATCCTCTCCCTCCACTAGAGATAGTAGGCTAACCTTGATATCCATTAGCTCTAACACTCTACCCTCTGCTAGTAAAGAGCTCCATAGGTCCCAATAGTCATGCTTGAATGAAGGTTAGGTAATCCATCGGTGACTCTAATAGGCGGTCACTTCTAGAGAAACCTATCAATATAGCTATGATCTCTAGCTCAGCATCAACACAAGATAACCATAACATCATCTGAGGAGGTACGGTGAGCTCTACTCAAACTACTAGCCCCTGACGCTATCCTCTCCCAAGTAGGAGAGAGATGATGCTCAAGGCACTCAATCAACATGTGTCACTTGTTCCTACATGTTGATGCCTCAACGTATCTAGAAAGAGGCATACTGTGCCATGGGTTAAGACAGATCTACACTCATCTAAATTAACATCAATTAATATCAATGACACCTACTCTAGTATATTCTAAACTAATTCCATTTATTTTATACTAAGCTTATTAAGATGCTCCCTTAATGAATCCAAATTAGTCTCCATCCTCTTACGCTAGACACTCCATGCAAGCATGCAAGGGAAGTTGAGAGGCAATCCACTTAGAACTACCGACTCAAGAAGTAACTCATAAGCCATAATTTGCAAAGATCAACATAATCAGATATGATAAAACTAATCAATAATAGAAGGATACAATAATAAGAAGGTAGCATACCTCAATCACTGGCCAACATCCAATGATCCTATCTCTGTAATACCTATTACAAAGTTTTAAACCATACATCAAATGAGCAAGACCAGTGCTACCCCAATCAAGATTCTCTCTTACAGTCAGATCTCACAAGGCTTGAAGCAGAGACTAACAAATCTCAACCTCTCTTGAAAATTTCATAATTTTCAAAGATCATTTCCCAGTAAGTCCAATTTTCACAACCCATAAAGTTTGAAAAATTCATAAAATTCATTAAAATCTAGCAGACTAATACTCAAAAATCTAGGTATTTTCTCTAAACCATTTCAATTCTAATTTCGCTTAAAAATTACTTTTTAAAGTATAGCATAGATAAGAAATTAATCATGCAAACAATTAATTTAGTCAAACCTTTGACTACTGGCTAAGTCATTGATCAAAAAGTGTCAAATTCCAATAGTGAATTCCAAATACCATTTTTAGAGATATCAAATACATATTTGATGGTACGAGCATTGATCCAATAATTGATCACTTTAGTACTAGTAATTATTCAACCTTGATTCGATAATTGATCACCCAAGTTCAACCGTTAACTACCCGATCTAATAATGATCATGGAATCAAGCATTTGATTTCTAAACCCTAGCAACAGGCATCTGAACTCAAATTTTAGATGATTTTTTAGCCTTACAGCAAAGTCATCAATCCTGTAGATGATCACTTATCAGCCTTAATCAACTCACTTGAGCATCAGACTTTTAGTGGTAGAATTGGGTTACAAGCCTCAACATAAGCACCACATGATCAGCATTGATTGTTTAGCCTGAGTATCAGGCTCCAAGTGGTACAATTAAGTTGTAAGCCTCAGCATGAGCACCACATGATCAATATTGATCATTTAGCCAGAGCATCGGGCTCCCAACACCATATTGAGTTATAAGTCATAATATCTTTAATGGGTTATGTTTTCTTCCTCAGTGGAGTTGCAAGCCTCAGCATGAGCAACACTTTTTTTATCAGTTTTGATCACCTCACTTGAACATAGGCTCCCAATGGTAGAATTGGGTTACAAGCCTCAGTACGAGCACTATATGATCAACATTGATCATTTAGCCCAAGCATCAAGCTCTCAATGCCAACATTAGGTATCCCTAGGGAGTCAACCTTGATCGACCCATCCAAGCACCTAGTGGCAAATTGAATCGCTTGCCTTAATACAAGCATCCTAATTGAGTTTTCCCTAGTGGATCATACTTATTTTCCTCAATGGAGTCACAAGCCTCTGCATGAGCACCATGTGTCTATAAGCATTGATCACACACCTCAGCATGAGTATCCTTAATGGATCATCCCTGATGGATCACGTTTCAATAAGCCTCAGCTTGAGCATCAACTAGGTACTATTCCTAACTTTGAGTGAAAATCCATGTTATGATTAGGTCTCATTCTATCAAATTTGCTTGTATTGTTCTGAAATGATCCTAATCAGAGTTTTTCTCAAAACAGCTCAGTATAGTGCTCCATTTTTGAATTTGAGTTGCATATGTTGTTTTTATAATGCCATAAACAATTTGGTCATATGGCGCATCCACCATTTTGCCCTTATAAGGCAACGCATGAAGTGCATTTGTAACTATATATGTAGCATATAGTTGGCCTTTTTATACGCACATGCTACAAACTTATTTTCTTATCAATACGGTTTGACACGAGTTCCCATTTTTAAGACCAAGTGGCACATGTAAGTTTAATAGTCTTATAAGTCATTTGGTCATAGCATGTATCAATATATGCATGTATCACTATACGGTATAGCATGTATCACTATATGCATAGCATATAGTTGGAAAAAGCTCATTTATCCTATCTTGCCAATCCATGATTGGCACACTACTCAAGGATTTTATAAATACCCTTTGGGTATTGACTTAAGATACACATATACAATACATAAACATTTCAATTCTAAAATATTAGGCTCTTTCCAAATTAAAATTCACCTAATTAAACAATTAATTAGGATTAGTGACTAAATTGACTTCACTAGAACCCTAAGCATTTTTTAATTTGGAGGAAGAACTTTGCTAGCCTTGGTAAGTCATCATTCACATATTTTTCTTCAATTTTCTATGATTCCATGTCTTGATTCAAGCTTTTGGTTGTTATACCGAATGCTACAATGCTATTTAGAGCTTGTTATTGCCTTAAACAACTTGCCTAACAAATGTTATATGTATCATATATATTATTATATATCACATATATAATATGTTCAACATTATATGTGAGGTGTATTATACTTTGTGTGATGCATCTAGTTCCATTTTCTATATATGTGACACATGTAACCCTATATGTGATACATATATTGATTTGGGATTGACAAAAATCCAATTTTTTAATCATTTTCACTTTAGATTTTAATTTCCTTGATATTTTTAATGTATTTACAATCTCATAATGATTCAAACATATTAATTTATCATAAATTAGCACTTTTTATTTAATTTGGCTTTAAAATAAAATTATTGAATTAAATGCTACTTTTGATTTGATTAATTTACAATTGATATGATTGAAATCAAATTGAGTGTTGAATCCATACTCTAATTGATGCTAAGGATATTAGAGTCCCTCAATTTTGATTTTCATGATCAAATTTAGTTGATTTTGTAATTAAATCAATATAATTTTACTTTATTATTCAATTAAATACTATTTTTAATTGAATTTGTGTTTATTGCTATCACAAGCCCTAATTGGATGTCGAATCAATTCTAAGTGATATTGCAAAAGATCTTAGAATCTTTCAACTATGCTATGATTGATGTTAAGGATTTGATTATTGATTCATGTCTACATATGGTAGTGAATTGGTCAAAACATCCTGACATTCCTTTTATATCTTTATTTCCTTTTTTGGCACCTTCCTTTGTTGGCACTTTCCATATTCATGCATTAGGACTCGTGCTATTCGAGGATGGTTCCCTAAGTGGAGGAGATGTTACTACACATCTTGGATTTTTGTATAATCGAAGACCCTTTTATAACAAAATACGCTTCCATTTTATTATTTTCTCCAAGATATATTTTTGAGTTTAATTCCCCCGTGTATCCCCTATCTCTCTTATCCCTTTCACCAGCCATTATTAAGTTTTATTTGTGTGGATGTGTTTAATTTTGCTACTATATTTACTATAGTATATATTATGTCGTGTCATGTCATATGCCACATCACATAGGACTATACCATGTCACTATACCATATCCTCCAAATGCCATATCATTATGCCACATCACACACCATACATCACTATGCCATGTCACATGTTACTATGTTATGTCACTATGTCATGTCACCGTGTCATGTCATATATCACTATACCATGTCATTATGTCATATCACTATCATGTCATATGCCACTATGTCATATCACACATGACATATCCCTATATCATGTCACTATACCATACCATGTCATACTTATACTAAACTATCACTTCACATGTCATGCATATGCCATGTTATGCTACATCATCTTATATACTATACTTATGTCATATAGCTCTATATGTCATGTTATACTTACCATATTATATGAACTTTACCATATCACCATAATATATCATGTTGTATGCTTACTTTATGCTCCTACTTGCTCATTTGCCTAGGATAATTATTCTATCTAAATGGAAAATTTTAATTTGGAAACTCTAAGAAAATACATCTTCATCACTTGAACCCATCTCTGAAGGTTTTCACTTAGCACTCATGCTATGGGTCAATTGAACCAAATCCAAAATCATCCTACAGTGACTCCTACTTTATGACTCTTTTAAGTTCATCTTATTCCTTGAGGATGCCCCTTGAGAAGATTATACTTTCTCTCCAAGCAAGTCCCTAGTGTCGTCTATGATGAAAGCCCCACCCATAGTGGCTTTGATAGAGAACTCATCAAAGTCAAGATCAAACCCCATGCCCTTGGTTTTCATGATAGATTGCAATTATTCTGTCTTTTATTCTAATGCAAAAGTCTTATAGACATCATGCATGTAGAGTGGAGTGTCATCATCCATCTCCATATCATATAGGTTAAACACCTCCCCTTTATCCTTAATCAAAGCTGGTAGGTTAACAAAGTCCCCAAGGTTGAGGGCTTCCTTGATATACCATTGGAGGAGAGCTTTGAGATAAATAGTCAATAATTTCTCTATAAATTGGTTGGTTATGTCTTACAAAGTAACAAGTGAAGTCTCATCTAAGGCTAGATGAGCAAAAAAAGATATGCAGTAGATTGTGGATCTATCATTTTTTGCACATGACAAAGAAAGTTAGCATAGATGTATGAGTATGCATTTATTTTTCCAATGCACATGATGTAATACATAGGATGTATGCATGGCTTATGCTAGGAAATATTTAACATTATGGTTGTAAAAGGAATTGGTTAATGAAAATTACATAAGTATGCATGTATGCTTATTAAATAGAAAACATGAAAGGGTTAATGAACATGTAACACACAGCAGCACTCCCTACCATCCTTATAGCTCCATGAAGACTAGTCAGTCCAAAATCTCCTAGATGGGATACTAGCCCAAACTTACACTGGACACTCAAGCTATGAAACTCTCAACATGTGAGGCAAGCAAAAGTTTGATTTTACTTAGGCAAGCAAAAGTCTTGTCAAAATTTAATAACATTTTAAAACAATCACATTATTATGACAATAGGAGGTTGATTGAATAAGCATGAGGTTGTGTAACCTTTTCAAAATTATGATAGAATTCTAACTCTTAGTAAAGCAATATGAAGTGGAAAAATAAGCTAGATTTAGGCAAATTCATTGATATGATTAGGCATAGATCCACATAACATATGAATAAGAGATCTTAGTTTTAGATTGATGTTACAATTAGCTACATGAGCTTTAATATGGTAAATTAGGCTAAGGTCTCTTGCTATAAATCATCAATATAAGATTATACATCATGTCTATTTGGTTAAGAAATCATCAATGGTCAAACTACGTAGTGAGTGGTGAAGGCAAACTTGCTTTCTTGAGGAGTCAAATGAAGTCCAAGATGCTAACTCACCTACAATCACTAATTAAGAAGGGACAAGTTTGCCTTAATATGGAAAAATTGATATGAAACTCTAAATTTTCAATACCATAACTCTTTCATTATAGGTCCCCAATGGAGTTACCACTATAAATGGGGCTTTCACTATTACATAGAACAAGGCTTATAACAGATGACACTAAAGGCCAGCTTAGAGTGAAAAAGTAATCTTCTTGAAGGCTCCCTTAAGGAATAATATGGTCTTATATGAGGTCATAAATGGAGTTACCACCTGTGTATGCACCTTAAATTCATGCATGCATATGTATTTTATGATCATGCTATAATGATGTGCAAGCATGAATTAATTATGTTAAATGTCAAAAGATATATGTACACATATATTTCATGGTAAGAGAATACATGAAGTATAGAAAATGTTTAAAGTTATGAAAGTATAAAGGTATGGTAAGAATATGATTAGTGCATATTAGATGGTAATAGAATGAAAATGGACTTAAGGGTGACTATTATGAATTAAATGTTCTTAAGGTGCTAATATGAATTATTATATATATACATACATTATTTATTTAGGTGAAAGGTGAAAAAGGGAAAGAGAGTATATATAGAAAAGTTGTTTATGCTATGAGAATGTAAAAGGAGTGATTCATGAATGATTGAGATGAGGAAAATATTACAAAATGATATAGAGGTCAAACAATTCTATATGACATGGAATTTGTAGAGAAAGAAATGAAAAGAAAGTGAGAAGATGGTTAAAGTGATGAAAATGTGCATTAAGATGCATTATAGATATGAATTCGGCATGCTTATGTTGAATGCTTTTCATGAAGCTTAATGTTGAATTTTTATGTGATATGTGATGCTTTGGCATGCTAGACATGTTATTATATGAGAAGGTATTTATTAAAATATGTAAATGAAAGTTTAAATGAAGTTAGAATTTATTATAAGTTAAGTAGTAATTAAAGACATAAATGCCATTTCATGAAAATAAAAGGTTAATTTTGGAAATCAATTTATGTATGGTATATATGTACATTCATGTAACGTATGACATGTATGATGCTTATATAAACATGATGCAAAAATGATGTAATAATAATTAAATAAAAGAAGAATTAAAATGGAATAAGTAAGATGAGTAAGTGTTGACAAGTGTCAACATATGATTGACCCCTTTCCTCCTCCATTAAACATTTTCTCCTCATCTTCCTCCTTTGTTCTAGCTTCAGGAAAAATCACTTCTCTAAGGTAATTTCTTGTATAGATTTTATTTTTTATGGTGTTTTAAGCTAGTTTTCATCTTGTACATGCTTTTTGCTTCTGATTCCTTAATATATTTAATGTTTAATGCATGTGAGGATTTTGGCCAAGGTGAGGAATAATATGTATATGCATGAAATTTGAAGGAATAATGAAAGAAAATGAAAGAGGGATGTTGAACATGCACGTTTGAACCAACCGATATGAGCTTTGTGAATGTGTGAGTATTTCATGAAAACCCTAACTTGAGTAGCTTGTAAATGATGATATAGTTGCTGTTATGAGGTGTTGGTGGTGATAAAATATGGTAAAGATCATGAATATATGCATAAAAAGTAAAAAAAGGTGAAGTTATATTAAAGGGCATGCTTGTTGTCCAAAAATGCACTTTTTCGTTTCTTTTTATTTTAAAGGGTAGAAGTTTGTAAGTCATGTAATTATGTGTAAATATGATTGAGTATGATGTCAGAATGAAGAAAAAGACATTTGGTTGCATCGAAAATGAATTTATGTTTTGAAAATGCTAAAGAGATGAAAGTAGGCAGCCTTGGTTAAGTGCATGGTCGCTAGCCATTTGGACTTAAGTATGTGTGTAACATGTATATGCATGTATATATTTAGTATGGCATGATTTTAAGGTGGTTTAGATGCTAAATGGATAAAGGAATGCACATGTATACAAAACCAGATTGTTTTGGTAGAACTTAATGACTTGCTACAATTTGCTTTTTGACAACCTTAATGATTTCTAAAAATTGCATATAATAGCTCAAATTAAAGCTTATGAGTCTGGTTTTCAATGGTATATGGCATGCCTATGTTCAAGGTCATTAAGGCATATAAAAATGGGCTGTCATGTACAAAGGTATGTTGGTTTATATGCATGAGATGATGGCCTAAATATGAGTGTCTTTCATGGTTCATAACTTATCTTATAAGGTCATATAAAGACATGAATAAGTAAGGTGAAAACATGAAGATTTTATGAAAGAAAATGACCAAATGAATAGTATAACATACCAAATGAATAGTGTACCTTGCCAAATGAATAGTAATATGACTTGTATGTTTGAAAACTTAATGAATGTATATTCTAAGCTTCCAAACTTAAACCTACTCATACCTAAACCTCATTATTCATTGTTATATACATGTCTATACACTTAGAGATATAAATTGACCTTAATGTCTTATGTTTGAGTTGTGATTGATTAATGTTCCTTACATGTCAAATTGATCAAGATACATGACCTACATGTTAGAATGCATACATATGACTTAAATGTGTGCATGTATGATACAAAACAGACCATGGAGATTTTACATCAATACAATAAGAATTTCAAATTCAATCATAGCATCAATTGGAAGCATTTCAAATGGAGGTCCAGAGTTACAATTGATCAATCCGATGGTTTGAGTAGAATAAAGTCAAACTTACTCTCCAATGAAATTCCTGTGCAAGTATGCCTCAGGAATTCTATAGTTTCCTTTTGTTCAAGAAGGATGGCGCCCCATGCTGTATCACTAGCATCGGTTTGGAGAATGAGGGTGCTATCATCTTTAGGAATGGTCAAAGTAAAAGGAAACATGGCTAAGACTTTGAGTTGTCTTACAGCTTCAGTTTGTATAGAAGACCACTGAGGGGCATTCTTTTCAAAGAGTCCTAATTCAACTAGGATTCCTAATTTAATAAGGATTCCTACTTCCATTAGGAGATTACTCTTCAAGGAAATCCTATCATGGGTCAAAGTCATCAGAGAGCTGAAATCAAAGAGCCCAAATTCAACTAGGATTCCTACTTCAACTAGGATTCCTAATTCAACAAGGATTCCTACTTCCATTAGGAGATTACTCTTCAAAGAAATCCTATCATGGGTCAAAGTTATCAGAGAGCTGAAATCAAAGAGTCCTAATTCAACT
>CANYBF010328070.1:0-10750 GCA_948192965.1 Dalechampia spathulata
AGGAACGTTTAGGGACCCTAACTAAGCAATTTAGGTCTCTAAATCCTAAGAAATTAATTAATTAAGTGTTTAATTAATTGTGGGAGTATTTTGGCAGAGGTTTGCCTACTCTCAGAGCAAATTTTTGGATCAATTTTCTACTGCCCGAGCTCCATATTTATGGAGGAAATTTTTGGGTGGCAGTTTTGTAATTTTCGGGCCGTATTTGTGTACATGTGCGCCACATGTACAACAATGTGCGCCACACATGTGCTACATGTGGCGCACATTACCCTATATGTGCAGCATATAGTTTGAAAATCCCACGTGGGGCCCACTGTGGTTGCTTCCGGGAAGCACCGTGAAGCGTACAAGCGTTATTCGACGTGAGGAACAACTTTGTAGAAGAAAGTTTTTCCAAATTCGGTCCCGAAATGGCTCCTGGCCGAACGTCTTTTTCTAAGGTTACTATGCAACGTGCATAGCCTATAGGGCAATGCGCTGCGCACGTTGCGTTTTTCACCAATGCGCTCCGCCTTGTACGGGCGGAACGAAATGAGGGCCGTATGTCCAGGAAAGTGCAAACGACATTTCGAGAAACTTTACAGTTATAAATTTTCTCAAATTCAGACCCGAACACTTAGTTTTGGCTAATGGGCCCAAATTGGGCCCAGTAGGCCCATTAAGGGCAAAATGTGGCAAACAGAGTGCCGTGAGTCGTGCCTTGTGCGGGCAATAGCATAAACGTGTTCTGCGCGTTGAAAACACCTGGATTGGAGATTTCGGGCGGCGGGCCCACCTGGGTACTATTCATGATGAATAGTACCCCTATGGGCCCCATTGTGCAGAATGGCCCGGAAAGTGGCAAATAGCATACCAAGCGTTCTGCCTCAAGTGAGGCAGCAGATAGGGTGTGTTCCATGCGTACAGAACGTATTGAAACAGGCAACAGTGGGAAGCGGGACCCACTAGCGTTTAGCGGGCCCCCGCAGCGTGGTGAAGCTACAAACGTGGCATTCGGGATGCCGCAAGATGTGCCTTGTGTAAGGCAGCAGTGGAATGTATTCTGTAAGTACAGAATACACAAAATTGATTAATTGGGGAAATGGGCCCCGCTAGTATGCTATTCACAATGAATAGTAACTTAAGTCTAAAATGCAATATCTTGCATTCTGCGCATCCTATAGCGTGTAGGCAGGTATGAAATGTATTCTGTAAGTACAGAATACACAGAATTGGAAATAGGAGCAGCGGGCTCCTATTACTGCTAAGTGGGCCCCATAGTATAGTGGGCCCAAGGAATGGCATAAGCGATGCCAAACATTGTGCCTTGTGTAAGGTAGCTGGAAAATGTGTTCTGTAAGCACAGAACACACAGAATAGGTTATTGGGGATTGCAGGCCCCGTTTCTGTTTGGTGGGCCCCACTTATGTACTATTCATGATGAATAGTACCCGGGGCCAAAAATGCAATACTTTGCATTCTAAGTGTTTTGCCCTTGTATAGGCAATAGGGAAGGGGGTATTCTGTGCGTACAGAACACTCAGAATACGCAGCGGGTCCCGCCAGGCGCCATGGTGGGCCCCACCAGTTCTGAGATGTTCTGTATACCAAAATACAGATAGGAAGACACAGGAGCCTACGTGCATTATAGGGATTGATATCAGAGGCTAAATCCTAGCCAAATCAACAAAAACCCTAAGTTATACAATAGTGAAAAGTCAGGGTCAACACATGGCAGTAAAGCTAAATAAAACAATAAGCTAAACATGACAGTAAAGCTAAACTAAGATAATAAGCTAAACATGGCAGTAAAGCTAAATTAACTTTAAAAAAATTGAAGGAAGAAATGACTTACCAGGGCTAGAAGTCGCTCCCTCTAAATTCCCAAAAGCTTAGGATTTTAGTAAAAATTTAATTAGTCGTTAAACCTAATTAAAATTTTACTTAAGTTATATCATTTGTATGATATTGTGTATCATTTATATGATATATTGTGTGTGTTGGAAGAGGAAGGCTTGGCCTTATATTTATAGTAGCCTTAGGAGGGGTGCAAGCCATTGGATTGGCAATGTGGGATAAAGTTCCAAAACTAGGTGAGCAGCCATTTTGCACGAGCCCAACAAAGGGCAAAACACATGCCCAAATGGTAAATGAATATGCAAAATTCATATCTGCAACTTACTCTTGGGAATGAAAACTTGTATCAAGCCATTCCGATACGGGAACAAGTCACAATACGTGCCCAAAGTAGGCACCTTAGCCAGCCTATGCAAATTATACTGGAAAATCTGTGTTGGCAGCCATTTTGGACGAACCAAACAGGGGGCAAATGGTGTGCCCAAATGGCAAATGAATATGCGAAATTCATGTCTGTAACTTATTATTGGGAATGGAAACTTGTATCAAGCCATTCCAACATGGAACAAGTCACAATACATGCCCGAAGTAGGCACCTTAGCCATCCTATGCAGGCTGTGCTAAAAAATTTATGTTAGCAGCCATTTTGGACGGACCAAACGGGGGGTAAACGATGTGCCCAAATGGCAGATGAATATGCAAAATTCATGTCTGTAACTTATTCTTGGGAATAGAAAATTATATCAAGCCATTCTGACACGAGAACAAGTCACAATACGTGCCCGAAGTGGGAACCTTAGCCAACCTTATTTTGCTATATGCTACGCGCATAGTGCTATGTGCTACGCACATAGTATTTTCATGTTATGCGCACAGGCTCATACGAGCAAAACGTAACGTGAGCCATATGTCAACGAAGATGCATTTGAAATTCTAGAGCGTTGTGTAAAGTGGCTCTTGTTAGGTGGGCCCCACCAAGCATCCTATTTTGGGCATATAGTGCTATACATCTAAAATGTAGGGTTTTGCATGTTATGCATTTTGCTTGTCAAATAAGCGTTATCTGATGTTGTAAGTTGTAAGATGTTTCTTCCACCGAAGTGTTGTGCATGTAATGTTATACACTCAGTGTATTCTACATGTCTAAAACATTCAAAGGAAGCTGACAAGGGCAGTGGGCCCCACTAAACATCGTGATGGGCCCCACCAACTGTAATGTGCTCTATACACCAGAGCACTAAGAGATAGCCAAACAGGCATATATGCACTATTGGGGTCGACATCGGGGACTAATACCAAGCCGAATCGATAGAAACCTGAAATTGCATGATGGTGAAAAGTCAGGGTCAACAGCATGTTATTTTTTATGATACTAATCTCTTTGGTTTAAGAAAGGATTTTCTTGATGATGAGACAGAAACCTTCATGGAACAAAGAAAGGATCATAAGGATCAATCACAAGAAGTGATGATTACAAAAGTCAAAAAGGGAGAAGATAATGAACTTCCTCCATACCTTGCCACCAGTCATACCTCATATGACCTTCCAAAGGATTAGAACTTTTCTTAAAGGGCATCCCAAAGAGTAAATTATTGGTGAAACTTCAAAAGGGTTAACTATTTATTCTTGTTTTAAAGAAATTCATAACATTATTGCATTTATCTCTCAAATAAAGCCAAGGAATGTTAATAAAGCTCTAGATTATTAAAATTATGTCCTTGCTATGCGAGAGGAACTCAATCAATTTGAAAGAAATAAGGTGTGAACCTTAGTACCCAAACTTAGTAATGTTTCTGTTATAAGTACCAAGTGGGTTTTTAGAAATAAATTGGATAAGGATGGTGTCATAGCTAGAAATAAAATTGGGTTAGTTGCAAAGGGCTATAGTCAAGAATAAGGGATTGACTATGATGAGACCTTTACCTTGGTGGCTCATTTAGAAGTTATCCGGATGTTATTTGCGTATACATCTCACATGAATTTCAAACTATTTCAAATGGATGTTAAAAGTGTTATTCTAAATGGTTTTATTGAAAAAAGTTTATGTTAAACAACCCCTCAATTTTGAAGATTTTAATTTTCATAATCATGTTTACAAACTCACCAAAGCTTTGTATGGCCTCAAACAAGCTCCAAGAGCTTTGTATGAAAGGCTAAGTTCTTTTCTAATTGATCATGGTTTTGAAAAAGACAAAGTTGACACTACTCTTTTTATTAAAAAATATAAATATGATCTTCTTCTTATGCAAATTTATATGGATGACATTATATTTGGTGCTACTAATGAAGATTTATGCAAAGAATTTTCTAAGTGTATGTAGGGGGAGTTTGAGATAAGCATGATAGGAGAGTTGAAATACTTCCTAGGACTTTAAGTCAAGTAATGCCAAGATGGTATTTTCATCAACTAACATATTTATACTTAAGATATGCTCAAGAAGTTTGGAATAAGTGAAGCTAAATCAAGCAAAACTCCAACGAGCATAACTACAAAGCTTTCTTTAGATGAAAGTAGCAAGCTTGTTGATCAAAATAAATATAGAGGTATGATAGGTAGTCTTCTCTATCTAACTGCTTCTAAACTTGATATCATGTTTGTTGTATGTACGTGTGCTCATTTTTAAGCTTCCCCTAGGGAATCTTACTTGTCTACTATTAAGTGTATTTTTAAATACTTGATTGGTACTTCTGCTTATAGCTTATGGTATCATAAGAGTACTTATTTTGACTTGATTGCTTTCTTTGATGTTGATTTTGCTGGAAATATGTTAAATAGAAAAAACACCTCTGGTACATGTCATTTTCTAGGAAATTGCTTGGTTTCTTAGTTTAGCAAGAAATAAAATTATGTTGCTTTATCTACTGCTGAAACTAAATATGTGTCTGCCAGATGTTGTTATGCTCAAGTGTTATGGATTCAACAACAATTGAGAGACTATGACTTATATGTTTCATGTACTTCTATTAAGTATGATAATACTAGTACTATAAATTTATCTAAGAATCTCAATCAACATTCTAGGAGTAAGCATATTGACATTAGACATCATTTTCTACATGATAATATGCAAAAAAAGGAAAGTTGTGTTAGAATTCGTTGACACAACTTACCAACTTGCTAATATTTTCACCAAACCCCTTTATGAAGAAGATTAAATTTCATTAAGCATGAATTAGAGATGATAGATAGATCATTTTAAAAATGATTTTGTACTTAAAATTTCCATTTTATGTTTTGGTAATGTTTGATTCCATCAAAATTTTCAAAATCTCTCTTTAAACTTAGTTTTATGCCCCTATATGGGTGTACAAGTGGTTGGTACGATCGTATAAATATTTCATCTTTAATCTTTCATTCCATGTTTTGCTCAAAATTTTTTAATAAAATCTTTCATATGACTGTACGTGTTTGTTGATATGCCTATACATTCTTCTTTCAATTTAGCAAAATTTAACAATAGTTAGTATACGATCATACAACATTTTTGGTATGCCTATATGTCTAGTCTTTTGAAAACTTAAAATTTTCTAGTAGGTCTTGTACGATCATATATATATCTTGGTATGCCTATATAACTTTAGTTTTCAAAACCTCATTTCCCAATAGTTGTTGTATGACCATATACGATAGACGGTATGCTCATATGCGATTCTACAACCCTAATGTCAAAACCCCTAAATCAAATTTTCTATCTCTCACTATTGTTACCCACTCATTTTTCTTTCATTTTCAACCTTCTTTCTCTCAATTTTCACCCTATTTCTATATCAAATCAGTTTATTTTTCACCCTACCACTTCAATTTACTCTACAAATTTCATTTCTCCCATTCATTTTTCCTCCTCATTCATCATTTTCTCTCTAGTTTCATATCAATCTTGTCTTTTCTCCCTCCCTCATTCAAATCATTTGGTTTTTCTGATTGCTCTCCTCATTTTCACATGGTTTTGAGAGGTGATTCTTCTTCCTAACCTCATGATAAAAGGAAGGATGCTCGATAGGAGGAACGTGAGGTAACATCTCCTCAATTTTATGGTCCATAGTTTATCAAGCATCAAGGTATTTTATCTTATAAGCATTTAACACCTTGTTGCTTTGCTTGTGCTACCACTATACATTCTATTGGTATTGAGGATGAGGTTAGGCATTATCTGTCTAATGTAGGTTGGTTAACTCTTGCATTTCTTGATAATCAGTGCATTAATAGTTTGACTCTTGAATTTTTATATACATTTAAGCTTGAGATACATAAGTCTAGATACTCCTGCACGTTTAAGATGTTCTAACATCCATATGAGCTTATAAAAACTCAATTTGATTAAATTTTAATTTTCATGTGGATACCATCCAAAATGCAAAATTTGCTAATTTTGATAAAAATGCATTTTAGAAAGATATTGCTTTAAATATTCCTTACCATGCTTCTAGGCTTAAAGCCTCTTGCTTTAAACCACCTACTTTATTCTACTATCATCGCATTATCTCTTATGCTTTGTTTGGACAAACAAACTGCAATGACACTATGATCGGTCTTGATTTATTATTTTTACATTCTATGGTCACTAGGTCGCATATTCAGATTGATCACTGGCTTCAGGAGTAGTTTGTTGAGGTTGGTGATCATAATAATCTTTATCAATCTATTTTTTATAGTCCTTACATTCTTTATATATGTCATGTCTTGAAGGGTCTTCCTTCTAATGCTCCTTATACTGGCCTTCTAGGCTAAAATCTTGACTTCTCCTTTATTGAGCATGCTTTACTTCTAGAGTCTAACATATTAGGTGTGTATACTACTCACAAAGAGTACATTAAGAGACAACTAGAGCATATTCTCTCACATAATTTACCTAATGATATTGTTGCACTATATGGTGCTAAGGCTGTTGAGATCTATCACTACATGAGTGTTCTCATTCCCTCTGATGCTGAGTATTCTGAGGATGATCATCCTATTATCTTCCAGCCTCTTACTAGCTCACCTCGTGACTTAGCTCATCATGAGGCTACTATGCATTGTAAGCGTCAATGTCAGAGTGAGTGTGGCTCTTCATCTGCTCCTGAGTCTTCTACTTCTTTCTTTATGATTGATTTATTGACCCAATAATTTACCTTCTTGAACTCCTGCCTAAATAGATTTGACAGAAGCTTTGATAAGATGGCATCCCAGTTTCATATTTTTGATCAGCATCTTTATCAGCATAATAAGGAGTTTCAAGATTTCTACGCTTCTACTATTGCTACACTTCAGCATATTTAATCCCAATTTGATCCATCTTTTCCTCCCTTTTGATGCTTTTTTTTGTTGCAAAGGGGGAGATATGTCTTGATATACTTGGATTACATTATTTTATGTTGTTCATAGTTGTTTTGGACATATTCAATTTTATATGTATTATTTTGTGTTGTTCATAATTGTTTTGACATATTCAATTTTATATGTTTAGTTTTATTAGCTTTATTTGAACATTTTTTTATGGATGATGTTTATTAGATAAATGATATTTATGTTATCTCACTTTGAGTTTTGTGATTGATTGGTTATATGCTTAAAGTGATGAGGAGATTGTTTATATGAGTATATAATTATTGCTTGAAATGAATTGATTGTTAACATAAAAAGGGGGAGATTGTTGGCCCCATGATTATTAATTTTAATATTAACAATCAAATCATTGAGCATTTAGCATAATTTGTAAATTTTTAGGGTGTATATGATCATACCACTAGTTGGTACAAGTGTACCAAGAAGATTTTAAATTTTTGCTTAAGTTTGCATTTTTGACATAAGGTTTGATACAAGCATACCACTTACTATGTATGACCGTACCACAGCTATTACCCAAATTGGTATTTGGGAGTTTAAGAGCCATACGGGTGTACCACTTAGGTGTACAGTCGTATGCGACTTTAAGTAGAAAATTTTTTATCTTAATTAAAAGTATTTTAACAAGACTATTTGCATTTATTGTTCAATGTAACATACTTCTATTATGAGAGAAGCATATTTGAAGTTGAGAACTCATTTCCTCTAGTAAGTAACTTTATTCTTGTGATTATTGCAACTTTCTCTCTACAATTACTCTTGCTCTCTAAACTCATTTATTGTTCTACTTTGATTTCCTTGTATTAGGTTGGTGAGAGCTATTGATTGGGTTTTATTGTTGTAATTGAGAGTTAAATCTTACGAGATTGATCTCTATTGTAAAGGTTTGAGTGTAAGCCTTGAATCCCTCTTGTAATTATGAAAGAATTTAGTAGAACCCTAAGTTGATACTTAGGACGTAGGTAATTTGAGTGCTGAACCACTATAACTTGTGTGTTGCCTCTTTGGATTTCAAATATCAATAAAAACTACCATTTGTATAGTCTTAATATTTAATAAAGATATGAATGAACCTTAATATCAATTTTATCAAATTATTTGTGGATTTTGATATGTTAAATATTTATTCAATATATATATATATATATATATATATATATATATATATATTTAACTATAATTTTAATAAATATTAAAAAATGTATTAAAATATTTTTAAAAAATGTTTTCATATTTAATACAAGTTATCTTTAATAGATGCATGAAAATCTTGCAAATTATTATGGAATGACCATTGGCAAGTAGTCCATACAATTTGCAATCTTTATTCTCACTGTCAATATATTAAAGTCTTTCACCATTGCAAGTTATGATCAAATTATTAATTATAGCAATAAATATGTATTAGATCTATAAATAATCCAAAACTATCGCATAGATATAGTATTAAAAAATGTGTTAGATCAAACATTCCAAACATTTGAAAACTCTTAAAGCTCGTAAACGGTAGCCTAATTTTATTGCAATAGAATGATAAATGTTTATTATTGGAAATGGTAAGTGATCTTTGATAGCAGACATAGTTCTTCTTCTTATACATGTTTCATCAAATGTATGTGTATAATATTTATAAATGTATGAAAACATACATTACATTGTAATAACGATGCATCAAAATTAATTGTTTCTTATAGGACTTTACTTCAATCAAATATCATTCTATATATAATTATTAGACAATATATTAATTATTTTATGTTGGAAATCATAGTTAAATTATCTAATTAAAGAACCCTTTGTTTTTATTTTATAACATTATTTTTTTGATTTTGTTAGATTAATTCACTTTTTTTCTTTTCTATTAATAAATAGGTAAAGTAAGAATATAGAATTTAGAGTAGATATTTAAGAACCAAAGAACCTTATGTCATTGCCACCAAATTGGTGTCCTAGTCATCGCTCCCCAAACTCCTTCACTTCGTCTCCTCACTCTTGCTTCCTCCAATTGTCAATCTTACTTCATTAAAATTAATCAATTTCAAAATTTTTTAAGAGAAATTTAAAATATTATCAAGAATTAAGGCATATGTGTGAAATTATATCAAAATTGAAAAACTTCATTTAAAAAAAATATTTTAAAAAGTTGTACTTTTTTGAAGAACTTAAATAAAGTCCTACATAATAAAAAAAAATTGTATTTGATTTTACTAATTTTTTTACAATTTTTTGAATTTTACCATTATGTTTTAAAGTTTTGATAATTTTACATTTATATTTGTAAAGATAAGAATGAAATCATAAGATTACAAAATTTTAGTTTATCATTCTTAATTTTTAAATTTTTTCACAATAAATTATGTTTTAAAAGAAAATTAAAAGAGCTTTTTAAAAATTGAAGACAAAATTTATTATCTATATAATACTTGTTTAAAGTTTTTTTTAAGAAAAGTTATTGTTTGTCAAATATTTATTAAAATTTTTTAAAATTTTACCAAATTTTTTTACAATTCACAATTTTCTTTAGATTTCTTGAAAGAATTCACAATTTATTAAAAAAAATTTTGTAACCTTTTAGAAACATTATTTAAGCACATCATTACGTAAATATCAATAAAAATTACAATTTATATACTCTTAATATTTTCATAAAGATATAAATGAACCTTAATCTCAATTTTATCAAAATATTTGTAGATTTCGATATATTTTTATTCAATATATGTATAACTATATTTTTGATAAATATTAAAAAATGTATCAAAATATTTTTAAAAACTGTGTCATATTTTATATAAATTAGGTTTGGGAGATGCACAAAAATCTTGCAAACTATTGTGCAAGGACCATTGGTAGGTAGTCCATCCGATTTGCAATCTCTATTCCTCATTGTCAATGCATTAAAATCTTCCACCATTGCAAGTTATAATAAGATTATTAATCATGATAACAACTATGCATTAGATCTATAAATCATTCAAAAATCTTACATAGATATGGTATAGAAAAAATGTGTTACACCCTCATTTTTAGCACATATGGAAATAATAATTAAGTGATGAAAATTCTCTCTATACGATCAAAAATTAGGTGACGACGTGAAATTATGGAAAATTTATGCCTTTCGAGGTGATAGTTCATAAATATTTTAATGATAAAAAGAAATATTTATCGAGATTAAGGAATGATAATATTTTGATAGCAAATTAAGTCGAACGTGCATAATAAATGTAAGCGTATTTAATTAAGATGATCGATTAAATGTACGTATATCGAGATATGATAATTTACATATGCAAAGAAATGCATGCAATTTAGGAATTAAGATAAATTATGATTGTATATGGAGTATGCATAATTTGATTGGTATTATGAGATGGTTACTATAGTGAACAAGAATAGTGATTTTATTTAGTATTATATTTAAATGATGGAAATTTAAATAAAATATAGTTTTCAAATAGTATGAAACCATATTAAATTAATGTAAGATATATGTTACATTTAGTTTGCATTATACTTTATAAATATTATTAATATACATAATATTATGAATGACAGGGATAATATGGTTTCTTAATTAATGTT
>CANYBF010328105.1:0-19008 GCA_948192965.1 Dalechampia spathulata
GGTTCCCTAAGGATACCCGTTCGGGCAAGTACCTAGAATGCCCAAAATGCCCTTCTAGCAACCCTAATTCGAATCCTGAACTGTACCGGGATAAACCAAGATGCCTGTGAGGGTAAAACGACGAGGAGATAGGCTCGATTCATCCCAATCAATCCGACCGATCCAAAATTAGGGTGCGACAGTTAGGTTAACTTTAGTAGGTAAAGACTCTTTTGGAAGAAAGAACTTTGCATCTAAACACTGCTTTGAAGTTGGTAAACAGATTAATAATGGAAGGTGTAATCTTTGTTCATCATCGTTCAATCTTAGATTTAATTATATACTATATATATTTAGTAGTTGGTTTATGTTTTTAGTTAATTAAATAAACTATAATATTGATTTGCCTAAATAATTGATAAAATTAATAGCTAGTACTTAGCCGCTCTTGGTCCCAGTGAATGATACCCTTATACTGCAGTTGCGACCCGTATTCTTGCGGTGGCATAATTACAATTTAAGGATTATAAATTTAAAACTTGTTAAAATATAATGCATGTGAAAATAATACTATTTATATGCCAACAATATGCATAATTTAATTAAAATCATCAACCATACTCATTCAAGTATCTATAAATAAATAGGTTAATTAAGAAATAAATAAATAAATTAGTGGTCTTGTCAGTAGTTCCCCTTCATCGCTATATTTAACTTGAATTGTTTAGTTTTTTTATATCCTACCATTAGTGATCTTGACTTAAAGTAAGCATTGTTTAATTTTGTATAACATTAGCATTTTGTTTTATAAATTACATTGAGTCTAAAATTTTGTTGCTTTAGCAATGGGTGCGATCAAGATCATGGATTGGTTATTGGATGTTGCACAATATGATCCTTCTGCAGTTATTTGTTTGTTTCAATATGAGCTATATCTAATTTACCTTTAATTATTTTATTATAGGATGTTATAGTCATAAAAGGAAGGATTTCAAGAGGACATTTCCAATTTAGGAAGAAAGCAATCCAATCACTCTTATTACTGATGATATTCTTGCAAGAGCTAAAAATAAAATCAAAAAAATAACATATTTTGTACTCTCGCATTGGAAAATGATTTGAATTTAAATATAATTCTATTCATATTATTTTTTAGATTTCATATGCTTAAAGTTGTTAACATTATATTGAATTAAATAATGTTTGAAATTAAAATAATAATAATAATAATAATAATAATAATAATAATAATAATAATAATAATAATAATAATAATAATAATAATAATAATAATAATAATAATAATAATAATAATTAGTCAATGTAAATAAAAATACAATGAAAATTCATTGCTAATATAATATGTTAATGCATGTTATCTTCAATACTTATAATAAATGTAATTAACTTATAATTTTTAAAACTTGTAATAAGTGTTATTAATTTATATTTTTCAACACTTATTATAAGTGTTATTATAAGGATTTGTGTTGTTAAATTCTTCTTGATGATAAATATGGTCATGTTGTTTTTAAGGCTTTTTTTTTTATGTAGGTAAATCTTTTCCAACTTTTTTTGTGCTTTGATTCTAGCTTGTTGAGGAGCTGCATGAACGTATGCAAGATGTAAAAAATAGCAGCAGGAGAAGCTCCAGCTACGAAACATCCCACTGTCATCGCTAATTTATTAAGGGTTGATCGGTAGCATAACATCAATTTTTTCCCCGTCAAATTGAAAACAAGCAGAATTCTTCGCATGGATTCATGCATTTACGTTCAGAGTTAAAATCAAAACACAGGAACTATCACAATGTTCTTTACGCCAATTCCACAAACACGTAACAAGCATTTTATAAAAACAACTGATTATAGTCAAAAAGCAAGGTGATAAAAAAAACCAGCATTCATTTTAGGGAAAATAATTTCTGCCTAAAGACAAATACCTAATAATGATGGTAACGTATAAACAATTCAGCTAATTGGTTGGTTCACAAATATGAGTCAATGAGCTGCTTTTATTTTTCCTTTGCAGCGTCTTGCTTTTAATGCGATTTATATTTTAAGAAACAAGTTGAGGCATTGTACCAGGGGCTGTAGCTCAGATGGTAGAGCGCTTGCTTAGCATGCGAGAGGCACGAGGATGTATACCCGGCATCTCCACTTCGTTAACAAAATTAACTTTTTATTGCATACAATTTTCAAATATATAAGGTACAAGCATTACTTAATATATCTTGCCAAAAATACGATTACAATTTCACTTTATAAATGAAAAGAAAAACACACAAATGTAGAGAAAATAGTATTAATAAAAAAAAGTATCTGCATATATCATTCTAAAAATACGATTACAATTTAAGTATCTGCATATATCCATCTTGATGATCTTGTCATTCCAAAACCATTCAAAATTGTTCCAGTAAATACAATATATTGGAATTCACTAAGATTCCTTGTTAATTTCAAAATTTCCAGGTTTTTCTCGTCTAACCACACAAATACAAATAAAAAGAATTCGATTTACACCTCAGAATTTTAGATTCTAAACTACACGTCAAAATGTAAAATAAAAAAATAAGCAAATTTAAAACACATCAAGAATTAAATTTTTAAAAGCTTAGCCACTTTTTTATATCTTCAAAATGGACTCTTAATTTCTCATACACAGAATCAATAGGGGAGAAAAAGCAAATGATAGACATAAAACTAAAAACAATTCTTCTTTTTGAAAAGGGTGGAAGAAAACAAAAAACAAAATCCAATGATTGATTTTATTTCATTACATGATAACGTAACTTGTTTAGAACTTTAAATTGAAAGAGACATAAAAATGGAAACTCAATTGAAGGTGAAGGTGAAGAAACTATAACGTGATGTTTTGTCCGATAATGAATATATGGTTGATATTCTACATAAATCAAAATCTTCAAATTTCTCTTAAAGTTTCTAAAAATTTTAATAATAATATGCATTAGCAACTTTTTACATAAAGAACTATGCCAACAACTCTTTTAAATAGAAAGTTGCATTAATTGGTTTCTCAAATTTTTCAAAAAATAGACAATAGTTCATTTTCTCTTAATGGAAAATCAAAAGTCCTCTATCCCTTAACTTTCATGTAAATAATAAAACAAATTTATTTTGAAAATGGAGGAGAAATAGTTGAATATAATATTTATTTTCTTGATTATTTATTAAATTTAATAAAATATTATTTTAATTACAAATTTGAATTATTTTATTAACAATTTGAATTTAAACTTTGAGAATTATTTTGAAACTTTCTTTGCAATTTGTTTGAAAATCATTTTAAATTGCTTTAAAGATTATTTTCTAAAGGCAATTAACAAAAATAAGAATCATTTTCTAAAATCATTTTTTAGGAATTTTAAAACTAAACTTTGGAGAATTTGAAAATCCTTCGCATAAATTTGAAAAATCAAGATAAGTTTAATCAAAAGGTACTAATTTGAGGATATCTTTTGAGGATCCATGTGAGCTTAAGAACTTGCATGAAAGGAAAGAAAAGTTATTAGTATAATTTTATTTTATAAATAGTTGTTGATACAACTCATTTGCTCACAAACAATTATGCCAACCAACTCTTTTCATTACAAGAAAATAACAATTTAATAATTGGTAAAACAGTTGTTAAATGGTTACTAAACACTATTTTACCACTAATTAGCAACCAAAGAAGTTTGTTGATAAACTGCTAGTTGTAAATACATTACAAACAATTTCAATAAACGATTGCTAATTTTACAATAATTTAGTAACAAAATATATTCTTGTAATTTTGTAACAGCTATATATTATTATAAAATAACAACAATACATGTAATTGATTACTTGGAAAATTGTAAATATATTATTCATTTGTATTTAGTAACTATTTTTTAATGGTTATAATTTAGTAACTATTTATTTTTTATTACTAATTTACAATGGCTAATTTATTGTTATTTTGTAATGATTTAAAAATTTTAGTACCAAATTCTATTTGATGTTATATTACAACAATATGAATAATTGCAATGTATAACAAATTAGTATAATAATTATTTCAAAATTATTGATAATTAATATAAAAATTATTATAATTGTTAAATGGTTGTTACTTAAAAATAATTTTTCTTTAAAAATTTGTTTATAAATAGTTAGCAAACTTAATTATTTTTATAATAATTTTATTTAAAATATAAATTAATTTTTTTAAAAAATCTAACCTTTTACATTAATTAATATGAACCATAAAAATTTGAAATTAAATTCATTCATATGAATACCATAAGATTCATTTAGATACTAAAATGATAAGTAGAAATATTTCATGTATCTTAATCATAAAAACTTTAATTTTACATAATACTAACACATAGTTTATCATCAAAATGGCTAATGTGGAACACCTAAAAAAGCTCATAAATTTCCATGCATTTGAGTCATCATATCTTCATTTGTTTCATAAAATCAAGATGCTCTTGTTGATGTTGTTGATCTTGTTGCTCAAACATTTGTATTTGCTCCTCCATCTGAGTTTGTTGTTGTTGAACTTGCTCTTGAAGTTGATGAATCTCTCCTTGTAAAGCCTCCTCATGTAAGCAAGAACCTGATGATAAGTTGGAAGAATGCAAAGTATAGTATGAAGATGCCTAAGAACCTATTCCATACAATCTCATCTTCTTATCACCCCATCAACCTCTAAATATAATCAGTTCTCACATATTAGTATTTATAAATTCATTTATAGTTATAAGTTAACTAATTAAAATAATTTTGAACAATAATTTTAATGTTAATTGAATAATATTGTAGACCTTAACCTTTCACCCATGCACTGTAAATTTGGGTTTTCTTCAATTTAGCTTATATTGTACAAGTCTCTGATGTCAATCCCGGTTTGCACATATGCATTTTAGTCCCCCATGAGTGCTCTAGACATGTGAAGCATGTTACATTTTACTTGTGAAAGGTGAAATGCATAACATGCATTTCCTGATGTGTAGAGCATATAGTGCTACATGCTACGCATATTCAATTAAGATATACATGGTGCATGACCTTTTCCCATGCAAATCTAATATGGTTCATATATGATCATGTCTTTATAGCATCAATGAGGACTATTAGGCATAGGTATACATTCCTAGGTGCTTAGATTGGGGGGCACATGTAGGGTGTTTTCCATTATGTGTTGCATATATAACACTTTTCTACACTATATGTTGCACATATAACGCTATATATTATGTATATCACTTTCAAAACTCATAGAATCCCACATTGCTAGCTCATTTCTAGCAGCACACGATCCACACCAATAAATATGACTTATGTATTTGTAGGAAGGGGTCTAAAATTCATTAATTAAGGTCAAACTCTGCCAAAGTCATTTCTCACTTAATTAAATTCTTAATTAGGACTAGAGACTAATTAATCCTCATTTAAACTCTTTAAACTTGTTTAGAATCAATATTAAAGCCTAATCCTACTTGATGAGTGTTAGAATGCTTCTCCTTCTCTCTTTTCTCTTGATTTTTTGAATAAGTTTGTGATTTTGCATTGATTAGCTTCAATCATGAATGTAATAATAGCTTTTTTAGCTTTTCCATAGCTAGAATGATCTGTAACAATCACACATTCACTTAGGTTTATGATTTCTTTCATATTTTTGCTTAAAAACTCATTCTGCTTTCATTCTGCATGCTATATGTAATGCATATCCATCTATATATGGTACACATCACCCTACATGCTACACAGATAGCCTCCATTTTCAGCATATGTGATACATGTTATGCTATATGTTGCATACATAGCTGTTAGATCATCAAAGTTTCATGATTTTTCATTCATTTTCACTCATTTTTTGATGCTAATTGAAGTTTTCAATAGCATTAGAGGTCTATAGTAACTGTAATGGTCTAAATTCATCAAACATTACTTCCATTTGATTAATTTTGGCTTCAAAAGTAATTTTCAAGTTAAAAGCTTTCTTTAATTTGATGTTTGTTGTAATTGATTTAATTAAACTTGAATTGGATGTGTATTTCATCTCTAATTAATGTTTGAATGATATTAGAGTCTTTCAATTTCATTTTCATGATCAATTTATATTAAGTTTACCATTAAATCAATTTATTTGCTTAATTTTATTAATTAAATGTCATTCAATTGAGTTTTATTTATGGTTAATTGGATGTTGATATACTTTTAAGTGATGCCACATGTGATCTTAGAATCTTTCAATTATATTCTTCATTGATTTTACCTAAAACCAATTATTTTAATGATTTCATGATCCATCTTGTATTTATTATTACATTTTCATGAATATTATCATTATATTCATTGGACTTTGACCCTTAATTCATGCTTTCACATGACATTGGATTGGTCAATCATGCTCTTCATCTTATTTTGTTGCCTAACATTATTTGTTTGTTTGAATTTCTCATTCATGCATTTTGGCTCGTGCTGCCCAAGATCATTTTTTTGAGTGGAGGAGATGTTGCTTAATGTCTCAGATTTTTGTATCATCAAATTTATTACATTGCTTCTTTATATGTATGATTAGCCTTATGTCATCATATATTCCTCTATCTCTCTCATTTCTTTTCTTTGAGCTATTATTATTTTATTTATACTGCTATGCTTTATTATGTTATTATGCTTATTTTATCATTGCTATATGATGTATGCTATACCACATCATTTCTTATATGTCATGCCTATACCATGTCATCTTTCACATTTCATGCCTATGTCATATCATGTCTCATATGTTATGCTTATGCCATGTTATGCCTATATCATGTTATCTTTTATATGCCATATCATTTTTTATATGTCATACTTATATCATATCATTCTTTCATATGACATGCCTATGCCATATCATCTTCACATGTCATGCATATGTTATACCATATTTATCATGATTGTCATATCATATTTGCCATTCTATATTTGCTATGATTGCTTCCATGATATATCATGTGTGTGCTTTATTTCATGCTTATGAATGCTCACCTGCCTAGGACAATTATCTCGACTAAAATAGTAACATCAAACTTGAAACTCTGAGAAAATAAATCTTCATCACTTGAACCCATCTTTAAAGGGTTTGATTTAATATTCATGCTATGGATTGACTGAATCAAATCTGAAACTATCTAATAGTGACTCCATCTTGTGACCTAAATTGAGTCTATTTCATTTCTTAAGGTAGCCCATCAAGAAGACCACACTTTTGCTCTAAGTAGGCCCTCGATACTATTTGTTGCAAGCCTTGCTTTAAATCATGGTAAAAGCCCCGCCTATAAATATAGTCAATTATTTAGTAATAATTTAACAACAAAACTTTTGTTCACTTTATAAATTATAAAAAAATAAAATTTTATTGCTAAATACCAACTATTTTTCAAATCATTGCTAATTACTAACTAAATAAAATTCATTATTAAATAGTTTGTTGCAACTTTATTATAAATTTATTATTATTTTTACTGTTATATTTTTAATGATAAAATGAGCAATAATTTATATTTTTTATTACAATTTTGTTTCACATTAGTAACAATATAAGGTTTATAGTTATTTTGTTATTTTCTAACAAAAGAATTTTTTTTTGTTTGTATATCATTGGTAATTAGTAACAAAATTTTCTTCAGTTGCTAATTTTCATTGCTAATAAAATAATTTATTGTAATGTTTGATTTCTATAAACTTTATTTATTTGTTTATGCTTTCTAGTTTAATTTCATGTAATATTTTATGATATATTGATTATTATTATCACACTTAACTCATGGCATGCTCCCAAGAATCAATTAGTGAATAATATCCATTAAACAACTCTTAAGGGAGGAATTAAATTTTTTTTAAAAATAGATGAAACATCATCTATGGAGTATTTTCCTATATCACTAATCACCTATACTATATCATTTACAATTCAATGTAAACATGCATCATACATGAATTCATGTAAAGCCATATTTCATCTATCTTATGTTAAATCCATTCTCATATCTTGCTTGTCATATAATAAGGCTTCATAAGTTCATGAAAAGTGTGAGATTATAATAATTTTTAATAATTTGTAAATTTATAAGTTAAAAGTTCTACACCTAGCATCATTCAATTATATTAAAATAAAAAATAAATGTATAAACAATAGTTTCATGACATATAACATACTAAAGTATTATATAAGTGAAGCCTCCTAAGCCTCAATAGTGTCACTCTTGATACCAACTTCCAAAATGATCCTAGTCACTCATATCATTAATTAGCAAACATTGAGTAAAACTTAATGGTGCTTAAAACTTAAAATCAATGTAACATTAAACAAGCATTAATAATATTCACTTATGCATCATTTAATATCATCATTTATCAATATGCTTACCATAACCTTTAAGTATCCTGATACAGATCTACCATTAATGAGTTCAAATGAACATGTAGTTCAAAAGAGCATAAGGATTAATAAGGAAGAACCACTGACTCTTTCAAGTAGTCTAATTACAAGGGCACGTGTAAACAAGTATAAAGCAGCTATGAACTCATTTATTTAAGAATAAGTCATAATAGAGCTTCAAGAGTAGGCCTTACACAAATGTTGTTTAGAACTCAAAGGGGCACCCAAGGCCATAACTATGCTTAAGGCTTGTATTGAGGAGCAAAAAGCCTAAAACATGATAATTAGGTCTTATGATAAAGCCTTGGCCTTATTTTGTAAGGCTTAAAGGGAGTAAGGCATATTAGAGCCAAGGATAAGATAAATTCTTATTTATCTTAGTTCTAGGGTTTTTAAATTATTATTATTTATTTTTCTTTATATGTGCCATTTTATTTGTTTAAGTTTCTAAGTTTGCTTGAGTATTTGTATGACTTTTAGTTACTTTTGCTTGATTCTTTATTTTAGCCATATATTTGATTTCTAAATCTAGGTTTCATTTAAAAGAAAAATAATAAAAGAAAGAGAAAAATAAAAAATAAAAATAAAAACTTTGTTTTATCTTGGTAGGATATTGCAAATTGAGTTGAGTTTAATAAGAGTCCTAAAACTATTTGGACTCCTTTGATTATTTCCTTGAACTAAAGGGAGAAGCTATTTTAGTGAGAAGCTAAAAGGAGCTCAATTCAACTACTTAACCTGTGATAAAGAATTATATGCCTTAGTTCAAGCTATGGAGGTTTAACAACACTATCTCTTCCTAAGGAGTTTATCATCCATACTAATCATGAATCCCTTAAGCACTTAAAGGAGCAAGGAAAGTTCAATAAACAATATGGTAAGTAGGTTGAATTCATTGATCAATTCCCTTATGTGATTCAATATAAGCATGGAAAGGATAATGTTATTGTTGATGCATTATCAAGAAGGTATGCCTTAATTTCTACCCTTAGTTCAAAGTTACTTAGGTTTGAGCATATTAAAGGATTGTATGGTAATGATACTAATTTTAGCAATGTATATGTGGCATGTGAATGTGGAATATTTGATAAATTCTATAGGCATGATGATTTTCTATTTAAAGGGAGTAAGCTTTGTAAACCTAAATACTCTATACATGATTTGCTTATAACAGAGTCTCATTGTAAGGGTTTGATGGGATACTTTAGGGTATATAAGACTTATGATATGTTGAATGAACATTTTTATTGGCCTCATATATGTAGGGATATAGAGAAAGTGTGTAATTCTTATGTTACATATAGACAATCTAAATCTAAATCTATACCTCATTATTTGTATATGCCTTTGCTTATACCTAGTTCACTTTAGACTGATGTATCTATGGATTTTATGCTTGAATTGCCTAAAACTAGGAAAAGTAAAGATAACATATTTATGGTGGTTGATAAGTTTAGCAAAATTACTTACTTTATTGCTTATCATAAATGTGATGATGCTACTCATGTTACTGACCTATTCTTTAAAGAGGTTATGTGATTGCATGGTGTGCTACACACTATTATTTCTAATAGAGATACAAAGTTCCTTTCATATTTTTGGCATGTTTTATAGGGTAAGCTTGGAACTATGTTGCTTTATTCAATAACTTGCTATCCATTAACAAATGGATAAACTGCAGTAGTGAATAGGACTTTAGGAATATTGCTTCAAACTATAATGGGAAAAACTTAAAGACATGGGAACATTATTTACCTTGCATTGAATTTACTTATAATAGAAGCATTCATTTTTCCATAGGTTATTCACCATTCAAAATTTTTTATAGCTTTAATTTATTAACTATTTTGGATTTTTCTCCTTTACCTTTACATGAACTTTCTAGTTTAGATAGTAATAGGAAGGCAGAATTAGTGAAGTCTATACATGAGAAGGCTCAAGCTAGGATAAAGAGGAAGAATAAAGAGTATGTTGATAGAGTAAATAGGGGATAGAGATAAGTGGTATTCGCATATAGAGATTGGGTTTGGGTCATTTTTGTAAAGAAAGGTTTCCAAGACAATGAATAACCAAGTTAGATGCACATGGGGATGTCTATTTTAAGTGTTAGAATGCATTAATGATAATGCATATAAGATAGATTTGCCTAGTGAGTATGGAGTTTTGCTACTTTCAATGTTAGTGATTTGTATCCCTTTGATGTGGATATAAATTTAAGGAAATATCTTTTTATAGAGGGGGGAATGATACAAATCTACCATCAATGTGTTCAAATGCACATAGAGTTCAAGGGAATGCAAGATTTAAGAAGGAAGAACCACAAACTCTTACAAGTGGTCCAATTACAAGTGCATGTGTAAACAAGTATAAAGTAGCCATGAACTTATATATTCAAGAATAAGTCACAATGGAGCTTCAAAAGTAGGCCTTATACAAGAGTTATTTGGAACTCAAAGGGGCACCTAAGGCCATCACTATGCTTAAGGCTTACATTAAGAAGTAAAAAGCTTAAAACATGATAATTGGGTCTTATAATAGAAGCCTTGACCTTATTTTCTAAGGCTTAAAGGGAGTAAGGTATGTTAGGCCATAAATTAGGCCTATTTAGAGTCCAATAAGGAATAGTAGTTAGACCAATTCCTAGCCTATATGATTTGCATGAATTTCCATGTAATTTTAACTTTATTTTATTTATTTTTCAAGCTACATTAGGAGTAGGAAAACCAAGTCCTTCTTGGTTTAGTCATTATCAGTTTAGGTTTTCCAAGTCCTTCTTAGATTTAGATTTCTAAGTCCTTGTTGAACTAGGATTAGATAGTAGTATAAATATATGCTTATGTAAACCTTTATTCATAATTTAATTAATACAATTTTATTATTTTCTTCATGCTATTTACGTATTTTTATGCTTAGATTGAGAGTAAAGATTTGCTTTCTTCTAATTGTATTAGGAATTAGGGTAAACTTATCAATTTAATTATGGCATTTCTCTTATTTCATAACATTATCATCTGCATTTCCATACTATTTAGTTTGGGGGTTGGGAGTTTAGGTTATCTTTAGATTTATATCTTATTGTACATATGGGTTTGTAACATTCTTGTCATTGGGTTCCACATCTTTAAATGATAAAGATCTACCATCAATGAGTTTAAATGCACATGGAGTTCAAGAGAGCATAAGCATTAAGAAGGAAGAACCACTAACTCTTTCAAGTGGTCCAATTATAAGGGCACATGCAAACAAGTATAAAAGCAGCCATGAAGTCATTTATTCCAGAATAACTCATAAGTAAGGTATGTTGGGCTATAAGTTAGGACTATTTAGAGTCCAATAAGGAATAGTAGTCAGACCAATTCCTAGCCTATTTGGTTTATATGAATTTCCATGTAATTTTAGCTTTATTTATTTATTTTTCAAGTTACATTAGGAGTAGAAAAACTAAGTCCTTTTCGGTTTAGTTTTTCCAAGTCATTATCAATTCAGGTTTTCTAAATCCTTCTTAGATTCAGATTTCTAAATCCTTATTAGACTAGAATTAGATAGTAGTATAAATATGCACTTATGAAAACCTTAATTCATAATTCAATCAATACAATTTTATTATTTTCTTCATATTGTTTGCATATTTTTATGCTTAGAATGAGAGAGAGGATTTAGTTTCTTCTAATTGCATTAGGAATTGGAGTAAACTTATTAATTTAATTGTAGCATTTCTCTTATTCCATAACCTTATCATTTGTGTTTCCATACTATTTAGTTTGGAAGTTTAATAAATTGGGAGTTTAGGTTATCTTTAGAGTTATATCTTATTATGCGTGTGGGATTATGACATTCTTGACATTAATTGGTATGATAAAAATAGTAGTGGAAACTATAACAACATAATATAACTAAGATGACAGTAAAATAATAGAATAGTAAAACTCCAAACGGGCTATAAGCATAACAAAGAAGTAAATGCAACACAAGAAAATAAACCAATAGAATTCTAACTAATCAAGAATAGAATATTAAAGTAGAATAGAATAAAATAGTAGTAGTAAACAAGAAGAATAGATATAACAGTAAATTAGCAAGGAGAAACAATCAAGATAGGAAAACTTAGGGAAATGGATTAATACTTAAAATAATAAATCATTAATAACAACTCATATAAAGCTAAAAAATTATACTAGAAATTAGATTTCATCCTTAGCAATCAACCTACCTAATATCATTGAACTACTTAAGAGCTAAATCTATCCCTAGCATTCATTTAATAAGATAAATAATGAATCTGAAAATAATATTTTATAAATGAGGCCAACATTCATAAAATCCTATAAATAATAGTAGATTCATAGTTAGCACATTAACATAATAAAGTTTCAAGCATTTCCTAAAACCCTAACAACTAGTTTAGTCTTCCATCTTAAAATCAAAATACAAAATCATTGTAAATCTTCAAGAATCAGTAAAGAAGAATAAGGACATGGAAAGATCAAGCTTATAAGCCTCCCAATCCTCTCAACTTTCTTCTTGATTCTTCCCAGTTATTAGTTCTTACTCCCTTTCTTAGTTGATTCCCTAATCTCAAATTCAGCTCTTCCTTGCTCTCCTTTCCCATATGTGCTTGTCCTACTTTTATACTAAAAACTATTTTCTTCCTTTTTCCTCCCCTCCAACCTCTTTTTCTTCCTACATATTTGTCCCTTCATTTTTTCAATCCTTAGGACCACTTTCCTCCTTTTACTTTTATTAAAATGCCCCTACAATAAAATACAAAATAAGGAGTACATTTCATAAAATAAAATAAAAATACAAAAATTAAGCAAACTAACTATTTAATAGGAATAATTAATAAAAATTAACCAAGATACAAAATAGCAGTAAAATAGACTAATATATATTATTTTGACTATTAAGGTCAAAATTAGATATGTTGACAGGATTTCATCCATAAACAAATGGATGGATGGAGAGATTTAATAGTATGTCGGAGGAGTACTTAAGATACTTTGTAAACACCAACCACTCAAATTGGGCGTCCCTTCTTAATAAGCCCAATTTTGCTTCAACTCCCAAAAATGATCTACATTTAGCAAAACTCCTTTTGAGATTATTACAAATTAATAGTCTTTATTTTCATACTCTATTGATGTTATATGTACAAGCAAGAATCCAAAAGCATTCAATTTTACCGAGGAGTAGAAGCAAAGAAGGAGATTGCAAGGATGCATTTGGAAAGAGCATCATAGAGGATAAAGAAACATGTAAATACAAATAAATGACCTATATAATTTAATATGGGAGACAAGGTTCTAGTGCAATTACTTCCAATGCAAATTCATCTAAAGAACAAAGATAGATAGCTGATACCAAAGTATGAAGGACCATTGTCAATCCTTGATAAAGTTAAAGCAACTACTTATAAAGTACAATTATTAGAGTGAATGAAAGTACACATAATGTTCCATATGAGCTTATTGTGCCTATATCATATTGGCATAGAGGAAAATGTTCATAATCTATTAATTAGACTAGCTATCATGAAGATGTAGATACAACCAACAACCAAGGTGGTGGAGCAAAGTTTGGTAGTGCAAATAGCATTCATCAATAAGGGCAACCATATAGAGTACTTGGTGAAGTGGAAAGATTGACTAGAAAAGGAGATCAACTATAAGAAAGAAGATGAGCTTTAAACATTTAAAGATGAGATTTAAGATTTTATGAGAGACCAGTTGATGGAATCGTTAACCGATTAGGTTGGGGAAAGAGTTAAAGGTAAGGTTTTGTGCATATAAGAGTAGAATAGATATTTTTGAGGGATATGATAGGTGAAACATTTTGATGTCTACTCTTACCAGGTCCAACTATGCTCTTAAAGCTCTTTAGGAGGACAATGATTAATTAAATTTATGTTTCATCCCAAAAACTAGTCATATAATGAGAATTGGTTATATCTACCTTCTAAGTAGGCTTATGTAAGATCTTCCCTTTGCCTATACATAGAGCATAAGGATTAAATCTTTATAATCCATTACTAATCAATGAAAGAAGCAGTCATGTTTATCCTCATATCCCATTATTCTTATATGTACCCTATCATGTGATGCCTTTGTTATGCTTTATGATTATGGTTACCTTGCTATGTGTTGCATGTGATTGTGTTATGCTTCTTTGTGCATGCTATAGATAACTATGCTAACTCAGATATGAGAACTAACCTCTTTCCATATATGTAATCTTAACCGTTGGATTATGAAAATATGTTTAGCAGTAGAAGATATAATTTAAAACTTTTAAAACACATGATTTCATCAGATCTAGCAATCTTAGTCATAGAACATATCAATAATTGAGAAGATTATTAAGAAGAGATTAAAAACTTACTTTTATGCAAATCACCTTCTTTCTAATTCGTCAAAAAACTTGTAGCAAACTTTTAATCCCCGATGTAGAGGATCTCCAAACTATCTACACACGCAACAAGAATGATTAGTAATCAATATTACTTATTTTATTTTTGAGACTAGTAAAGCAAAACAGAAAAGAATAGATGAAGAAAAGATGAATTCAATTTTCTTATTGATCTCCTATCAAAAACCAAATTAATCTTCTTGTTCTTGAGTGTCAAATGCCTTAGAATAATAGAGGAAGGAGGCTACCAAATTGCTTTTGTATGTCCTCTTATTTTTCTTAAAAAATGTAATACCTAAACCTAATTAGGTTTAAGGTTTAATAAGTTAGGTCATGTGCATGTCATACGCTTCAGGCATATGACTTGCATGTGACTAACTTAAATCTCTTTCCCAGAAGCACATGGCAATCATATGCACTCCCTTTAAATTCATCATACATGAATAAGTCATGTGACAATCACATATTGACCACTAAATGATTTAATTCCATCCAAATCCGTGCATAATATGCATATAGAACATGTCATCTTAAATCACTTGTATCTTGAGTTCTACTTATCAGATTTAAGTGCATGTCATCTTAAATCACTTGTATCTTAAGTTTTACTTATCAGATATAAGGATACTTGCACTACTGATATGAGTAAGATATATTTCACAGACATAGCTTAATCATCCATATGAAATCTCACTAGTAAGGTCTCCAATGAGGCAGTCCCAAACTACCCATCCACATGTTCACTTTAGATAACTCTTGTCATGATGAATGAGAATCATCCCAAAAGGAAGTATAACATGTGCTGATCTTAACCGCATTAATAATATCCATTCTTATTAATACATTGATAAGGGATAATTTAGATATTGAACATTTGCATACAATAAGAATCTCATTTCATAAACTCTTTATGAATTTCCTTGTACTATTCTAATATCTTGGAATTCATTATTTAGTTAATAACCTTTTAAGCAAACTAAATAATGAACAGTGCCTTTTATTAATAAATCCTTCAATATTAAATTACAATAAAACATGATACTCTAGATCATGCCCTAAATTTGATGTTTCATGTACCATAATCTTTATTCCTAAAATACCCTTATGAAACTCATTCATTAATAGTCATCATACTCTGGCCACAGATTCTTGAATAAAGAATATTACATGAATTAGTGAGATAAAACACCTACATTTAATCTAGGGTGGTGAATCCTTTATTGATAAACAAATACCTTCAACTACTTCTCACTATATTTAACCTCCAAGTTATGAATGCTTCCTATGGAGGAGTAAAACATAGGAGTCAAAACATAGTGATCCATAATTAAGATAACCTTGTTATCTCAAGTCTTAAGGATACTTGCCTTACTGATATGAGTGAGATATGTTTCATAGACATAGATCAATTATCCATATGAAATCTAACTGACAAGGCCTTCAATGAGTTAGTCCTCTACTAGTCATCCATATGTTCACTTTAGACAACTCTTGTCATGATGAATGAGAATCATCCCTTAAGGAAGTATAACATGTTCTGATCTTAACCACATTAATAATATCCATTCTTATTAATACATTGATCAGGGATAATTTAGATATTGAACAATTGCATACAATAAGAATCTCATTTCATAAACTACTTTATGAATTCCTTTGTACTGTTCTAATATCTTGGAATTCATTATTTAGTTAATAATCTTTCAAGCAAACTGAATAATGAATAATGCCTTTTATTGATAAACCGTTCAATATTAAATTACAATAAAACATGATGCTCTAGAGTCTGCACTAACATTAACTAATTAATTAGCTTATTAAGGTAGTGACCAAATATAAGCACTGCATGGGTCTAATATAGAGGCATTAAGCTAAATCCATGATATTAGAAAGTTTACTCTTTGGTTTAAGCAAGCCCTTGGTATCATTTATCATAAGCACTCACTTTAAGTTATGATGGACAACCTTTTAGAATGTTTTGGGTGGAACTATTTCAACTATTAGGTCAAGATATATCAGATGGACAAATGAAGAGATTTAATAGTATATTAGAGGAGTACTTAAGACACTTTGTAAACTCTACCCACTTAAATTGGACATCCCTTCTTAACATAGCTCAAAATTTACTTCAACTCCCAAAAGTACTCTACATCTAATATAACTCATTTTAAGATTATTACAAATCAATAACCTTTATTTCCATACTCTATTAATGCCACTATAAAAGTAAGAATTTGAAAGCATTCAATTTTACTAAGGAGTGGAGGCAATATAAGGAGATTGTAAAGCACATCTAGAAGAAGCATTACAAAGGATGAAGAAATATGCAAATACAAAGTGATGACCTATACAATTTAATATGGGAGATAAGGTGTTAATGCAGTTACATCCAAAGTAAATTCTATCTGAACAACAAAAATAGACAGTTGATAATAAAGTATAAAGGACCAATATCATTCCTTGTTAAAGTTGGAGCCATTGTTTACAAATTGTAACTACCAGAGTGGATGAAAGTACACCTAGTGTTCCATGTTAGCTTGTTATGCCTATATCATGTTGACATTAAGGATGATGCTCACAATCAATTGACTAGACCAGTTATCATGAAGAGTAAGATACAACTAATAACCAAGGTAGTGGAGTGGATTCTTGTAGTATGAATAGTATTCACCAACAGTGTCACATCCATGTCCAGTGATTATTAACTTAACTATGGACATAATTACATTTAGTTGTGTTTTGATATTTGTGATTAAATTGTTAATACAATTATTGATTAATTAAGAAGACTAATAATTCAATATTTAAGTTATTTTATTACAATTAATATTTAAATTATTTTATTTAAATGCATAAGTATGTATAATATTGGTATCGCTAAATAATACTAAAAAATATATAATAATAAATTAAATGAATAATAATAATAATAAATAAAAAATAATTATAATTGATATAAGGATGACTATTAGTAAGGTATTAAAAGTTTATGCTATTTAATAAAATTATGATTGGAAATGGTGAATGAATAAATAGTTTGAATTATTTATGAATAGTATATATGTAGTAAATATTAAATTATATATAGTAATTAATTATATTCGTGAATATATTTAGATGATTCAGCATATGAACTAAATTAATATATAAACTTTGATGATAAATAAAATGAAACGTAAAGAATTAATTAGAATTTAAATGATAAATAAGTAAAAATAGATGGATTGACATATAATTAAATAGTAAAGAAGATGAGCTACATTAGTTGATATTGTTATAATTGTTATATGTACATACTTGAATATATTTAATTGATTAATGCTTATTATGCATGAACTGATTGGTATATATATATGTAATAAAAATTAATTATAGCATGTTATAGAATTGGGATTGAGGAATGTGTATGGTAGTAAGAAGGAATAAAAGAAGAGTTGAAGACAAAAGTTTACCGTAGTAGAATAAAGGAATAATAAGGAAACTAAAGTTCTTAAGGCAGTGGAAAAAAGGGATTAAAGTTAGGAAATTTTAATGTAAGGTTAACTATATATATAGGCTCAAGATTTAGTGCAGAAAGAAGGCATCCGTAGAGAGATTTAGAATTGGCATCATAAGGGAAAGGAAAGTGCAACTAAGAAGTGAGGAATAATCAGGCAGTCTATAGGTAAGTAAGTCTTTTATTAAATTTTGAACATAACCTATGAGTATAAATTATAAGGCAAATTGAATTCATCATATATACGTATGGCTTATAATAGGTATAACCTGAAATTGGTTATCTATTTCATGCTATATTTTATAACTAGTTATCTATTCATGCATAAATTAGATGAAAATAGATTAAATTTATATGTATGGTTGTTTATGGTAGGCTGACGGTATGAATAATACCATGATTGGAACTTGTTTTATATAGAAATTAATTACACGTATAACCAAGGATGGAGCAATGGATGTTTATGTTGTAAATTGTTGACATATATGGAGGTACTGTCACATCTTGGTTTACATAGCATTTTAATATGCATTTATTTTCGGCACATGATATGGAGGATGATTGATGAATGCGTGAATTGGAGAAAAATGGTATATGTACTTTCTATGTTAGTTAAAAATTTTAATAAATAAACTAAAGAGATGATTTAAGGTTTACTAGGCATGTATATTATAACTATAAGTATATGTATAAATAAGAAA
>CANYBF010328183.1:0-14584 GCA_948192965.1 Dalechampia spathulata
CCAAAGATATAAAGTTCAAGCAGACAACAGTTTATGGTGCTCGTACACCATAACCCAAGTGTACTAGGCCTTTATACTAGGCTATACTACTCTATCATATGCCCTAATATAAAAGCTTTAAAGTTTTGATACCATGCATATAGAATCAAACATCATGTCTACTCTAGGCATTATCATCTCTTGACTATCTGGACTGGGACTCTCAGGAACCTCACTGTTGTACCACTCCAAGCATACTGCCAGTTGAGAAATCTCTCTAGCCATCTGCTTAGTCATCTGAGCATAGCAATCTTGCTCCTCTCACTTTGAATTCTGACTCATCTGCATTAATACACGCATATAGGCATATAGTTCATGCATTTATGCATAGGTATCATGATCATAATCATAACAGGTTCTTACTTCAAGGTCTTGTATCTCAGAGCTATGGTAGTAATGTAGTCCCATCAATAGCCTTAAAGCATTAGCCATGGCATCTCAAGGCACCTACATAAGTCATACACATGTTAGATCAGCAGAATTAGTAATATACTAATGCACTTCAGCTACTCACACGAGTGGTGTTTGGTGAAACAAACTCAATCTCATCCCTCATCGGTACCAAGAAGGATGTCTCGTATGGGTAGCTCAGCTTATAATATATGTATATTAACAGGTTTTAAGGCCACATCAGTTGATCCTCAATGAAGCTTTGCAGTTGCTCATATCATTTAAACTAGTTTGATTTGATTTGTACTAATGAAATTGCTTTCTTCTTGCATAATCTCAGGTCAAATTCATGATTATGAATACCCAAACTGGCCAATCCCCAATGAAGTTACCCAAAATCTAAGTAATATGCAATATATAGCAAATTTTGCTAATGTATACCAACCTCTAGAGTGCTCTACTAATGATTATCAGGTATCCATGAAGATGCACTCATGGAATTAGGCCCCTCATAAAAATTTCAAAATTTTTCATAAAAATTTCCTTAATGAGTCTAATTTTTCAACAACCACATCTACATGAAGGTTTGATAGTCCACTAGCGACTCAAACAGGCAATCTTGTTCAAGAATGCCAATTAATGTAGTGATAACCTCTAAGTCAGTATCAATATAGATGCTAAAACATTACTCGTTTAGTGTAGCAAGCTTCACACATTGCTCTCGCCCTAAATTCCAGTTGATGATATGCTCACCTAGATAGAAGAGCTGACACTTAAGGCTCTCTTATATCATGTGACACTCATCCTATTCTAAATAATAAAAATAACATCAATCAATTAGATACATACATAGGTATCTTCTAAACTAATTCCATTTAATTTTATGCTAACAAATTTATTTCTTCTTACCTGATCCTAGGTCAAATCATTGATATGTAGTCTCAACTGATTTTGCTAAAATATATTGGCTTGTAAATATGCATGTTAATATGCACCAGCCTCCCATGAAGATGCACTCATTGAATTAGGCTTTTAATAAAAATTTTAGACTTTTTGGATCTCATTCCTTTATGGAATCTAATTTTCATGACCTAGAACATCTAAAAAATAATAAAAATTAATCATAATTATGTATACTAGTATTCAAAAATTTAGATATTTCTTCTAAAAATTTCAATTCCAATTTCACTAATAAATTACATTTATATATCTAACATAGATAGGAAATTAATGCTATAGATGATTAGTTTAAGTCAAACCTTTGACTACTAGTCAAAGTATTAACCAGAAAGTGTCATATTCTAGCAATGGATCCTAAATGCAATCTTTAGAGATGTAAGACATATATGTGATGGTGCAAGCATAGATCCAATAATTAATATCTATGAAATTGATAGTTGTTCACCCTGACCTTGCAATTGATCACCCTAGGCCATATAGTTTACCACTTAATCTAGCAACGATCACAAAATCAAGCGTTTGATTCTTAAACCTTAGCAACAATCATCTAAACTTAGATTTCAAGTGATTTTTCAACCTCGTAGTAAAGTCATCAATCCAACAGTTGACTATAATCAATTTTGGTCACTTCACCCAAGCACCGAGCTCCGAATGGCAGAATTAGGTGGTAAGCCTTAGCTTAAGCATTACTTTTCAATCAGCTTTGATTGCTTCACTCAAGCACCAAGCTTCCAATGGTAGAATTGGGTTACAAGTCTTAACATGAACATGACATATTGGTCAACATTGATCATTTTACTTGACCATCAAACTTCTAATGGTAGTGTTGGATCAAAAGTCTCAAAATCCCCAAGGAGTCAGCTTTGATCTTTCATAGACTTCCAAGCCTCAGCATGAGCATTACTTTCTTTAATCAATTTTGATCACTTACTTGAGCATTGGCTCCTAGTTATTGCACTAGATGATAAGCCTCCATATAGGCATCCTTAGTGAGTTACATTTAATCCCTAATGGATCATTCTTGATTCCCCAATGGAGTTGCAAGCCTCATCACAAGCATGCTACAAGCCTTAGTATGAGCTTTTTGCAAGCCTCAACACAAGCATTTTATAAGCCTTAGCATAAGGATCGAGCCTTGACATGAGCATCAGTCAAGTATCATTCTTTCCTTTAGATGAAAATTCATTATGCCTAGGGCATGAATGAGGACAAAAAAGCAAATGGTGAGCATTCTTAGCTGCTTTGAGTGTAGGATGCACCTAAGGTATTTTCCTTGATATGCTATACGTATACTGCTACATGTTACGCATATAGCATTTTTTTACATTATATGTTACATATATAGCACTATATACTGCACATATCACCTTGAATTTCTCATAATCCTGCATTATTAATATAATTCTACCAACCTATAACTCTTATTTATAAATATGGCTTATATATCTATAAGAAAGAGGTCTAAATTTTGCAAATTATGACCAAACTCTACAAAAATTACTTCTTACTTAATCAAACACTTAATTAAGTTTTAATTAGGATTAAAGACTAATTAATCCTTGACTCAATCTCTAAACACACTTTGGAATCAAGATTAAAACTTAATCATCTTATTGAGTGTTGGCAATGCTTCTTCCTCCCTCTTTTCTCTTGATTTTTTCAATGGTTTTATGATTTTGTATCATTTTATACTTGATGGGCTTCAATTATGAATATAACAGTTGTATTCTTAGCTTTTCTATGGCTAGAATGATCTATAATAATCCTATATTTTCTTTGATTTATGATTCTTTTCATGTTTTTACTCGAAAACCCATTTTCTTCTCATTATGTATGTTATGTTTGGCACTTATCATTAGATATACAATGCATATAGCCCCTTTTCCTAATACATGTTATGCATGCCATGCTAAATGTTGCATACATAGTTGCCAAATTTTCATAGTTTCATGATTTTTCATTCATTTTCACTTACTTTTTAGTAGCATTTGATAATGTATAGTAATCCAAATGATCTAAATTCATCCAATATTACTTTAATTTGATTAATTTGATTAATTTTGATGTCAAAATTAATTTTCAATTTAAAGGCCTTTTTAATTTGATGTTTATTGCAATTGGTGTGATGGGAGTTGAATTAGATGTATGAATCATCTTTAATTGATGTTTAAATGATATTAGAGTCTTTCAATTTCATTCTTCATGATCAATTTTCATTGATTTTGCCATTAAATCAATTAATTTTGCTTCATTTCTTGATTAAATTCTATTCTAATTGGGATTTACTTGTTTCTTAACATGATTATACTTAATTGGATGTTGATTCATTTCCCAAGTGATGCTTAATGATCTCAAGATCTTCAGTCCATGTCTTTGATCAATTATTGCTTAAAAATTTACTTTTATGAAATATTCATGACCCGGCTCATGTTTATTACATTTTTCATGATTATTACTAACACATTTAATGAACTTTGACTCTTTATTCATGATTCCATATGGCATTAGATTGGTCAATTGTTATGATAACTAATTTATTTATTAATCTATTCATTAATTTATTTATAAATAATTGATAAGTATCATTACTAATTTTAACTAAATTATATGTATTCCATAATGGCATGATCAATAATATATCATAGTATGGAACAAAATATTGAAATAAGTATAAGGATATTATTATAAACAGATAATATTATTATAAGATAAATTAAATTTAAGTGATGAATTAAATAGAAATAACTAAGTTGCTTTATAATTAGTTAGTAAGGTGAACCAATCAATATAGATATTGTTATATTTGTTAATAGTTAATCATATCATGGCTTGTAAATTATTTATTAATGCTTATTTATAGAAACTAAAATAGGTGTAGTTAATAATTAAATCATATATATTTTATAATAATTTAGTTAGGAAGTACATAATGATATATTGAGTTGAATATATACATGAACGTATATAATTAGTCGTTAGAGTGGTATGAAGGTATAACTACAAAATGAATATATGAAGTAAACACATAACTTAGGAGAATTACATAGAGTATATTATAAGCAAATGTATGTATATGTTAATGATTTATTAACTAGTCTCTTTTGATATTGACTTATAAAATGAATGTAGGAAAGAAATATAGGAAGGTTAATGAGTACATTAATTATTAAAGGATTTTGATGTAATTAGTTACTTGGTCGATAAGAGATATATGACTTTTGAAAGAAAAGAGGGATTAATTACACTATTAAATAAATGGAAAGGCTAATAAAACAAGGAGTTATCGTAGTAAAATGAAGACATGAGTAGGTGGAATACAGCTCTTAAGGCGGTGAAAAAGAAATAGGGTTTAGGAAGTTCTAATATAAGGTTAACTTACATATGTATAAGCTTGAGATGTAACTTAGAAACCATCCATAGAGAGACACTTATAGTCGACTGTCACATCCTCACAACACACACTTAGAATTATATGTTGATTATTTTGGATGATTATTTGAATGCATGATGTGTTCTTACTTAAGTATATTAATGATTATTTATTGATGTGCTAAAGAATTAAATAGGAATTTATACATGAATTATATGCTAAATTGATATGTGATATAGAATTATTTGTATAAGTATTAATTTAATTAAATCATACATATAGAAAATATAATTTAATTAGGCATGTATATATGTATATATATTTATTGATTATATGATTATAAATTTTTATTAAATAATTTATGTGCTTAAATTATACATAAATTAAATAATATTATCTAATACAAGGCATATATGTATAAATATACGATTCTACATTATTCCTTGCGTATGAAACATAATAGAAAGGATTTAGTGTGGGTGTATGCATGGTAAGGATGATTAGTCATCCTTATGATTAAGTGTAATAATTACCATATATGTGTTGTAATTATGGGAGAGTGAGGTGTCAACTTTTGAAGGCTTGTAAGAGGGGTACATTTCATGTCAAAATGAGGCTTAGCACATGGAATTAATGTTTAGTCATATACAAACTTGAAACTTAACAAAACATCCCATTTTTCCTTCTTTCAATTTAGCATTTTCTTTCCTCTCCATACTTTCTTTTGTTCTTCACCTCAAATGCACCAAATCATATCTAGATTATTTAGTTTCTTGTTACATGTCCTTTTGGAAGCTAGCTAGGCATATGGAAGGGTGATTAGTGTATGGGTTTTTACTTGGATCGTGTATTGTGTGCTTATGTTGGGAGTTTAAGGTAAAAATAGTTGCTGCCAAGGAAGAAAGCTTGCATTTTTTGTAGTTTGGGTTTGTTAAAGGTGGGTTAAGATGCTTTTGGTTGTGATTCATGTGTGTGTATGCTATGAATCCTTTTGTAACGTGTGGTTAGTGCATAATTTGTTTGATAACTCCAATGTTATATCTATAGTAATGTGCTTGTGTAGTGTGTGTACAGTTAGTGTCATGGACATGTATGTTGTGAGTGACTAAACCTCATGTGTATATTCTATTTTGCTATGCATGCATGTATATTTTAGGGATTGTAATGTTTGCCACATGTTTTATTTGGTAAGTGCTTAAATAAAATGTAATTAAGAAGATGGTATTGCATGTATGTTTAAGTGATGTATATTAAGTTAATTAAATCTTTTGTTATGGATGTTGATGGCCGAGTTTTATTAATTAAAACTACTATTAAAATGTTGATCAAAACATAAAAGAGGTAATTTAAATCAACAAGGATTTATTAAGTGGAAATTAAACAAGTAGGATAAAGAATTGAAATTCATGCTTAAGCATTTTTTACATGAATTAGGACTATTTTACAGCTTGAGGTAATCTTAAGTTTGGAGGCCTTAAAAAATGAATTATGAGTTGTATAATATATTTTTGGAAAGCTATGGAAGTCTACTTTACAATGGAATTAATTTTGCATTAATTGGAGTTCATTTGATTAGTGAAAATGGGGTCTAAACACAAATAGTTCACATAATAAATTTATAGTTGCTAATTAAAATAGTTGATTTGCATGCCTTAATGAAAACATTTTTAGGCTTATAATATATGGATTTAAAGCTTTTTGAGTTTACTTTTTATTGGTAAAAAGATCTAAATTTTTAAAATTCATTTACTTATTGAGAAATGGTAAGAAAAACATATTGTTTATGGCTAAGTAACATGATTTTATGATTAGATAATTTATCCTTATGCTATGATTAGGTGAATGCCAAATGACATGAAAAATAAAATGCTTTACAAGTAATCTATATTTATGATTGATTGGAATATTGAAAGTATGTTTGTGTTATTATTAAGTAAAAATACAGATAGTGAACCTATTCCTCCAATCAACACAGACAAAGGAAAAGCGGTGGTAGGTTTATGCTAGTTATGTTGGTTTGAGCTAGTTTATGTTGTTTGCACTATTAATAGGTTAATTCATTTAAAATGAATTGATGAGTAAGCTCAATTATTTACCTTAATATTAATATGTGATTACAGTTTGAATTAAGTCCTTTAATAGGAAAGGATAATGATTATGAAATTCTATGCAATAGCAGAATATTGATTATAATATATAATTGCATAAATAATCATTCATATGACATATCATATTCATTATTGCATTGAACATGGCATGCATTACTTAGAGCATATAAGGGAGGAGGAAAATGAGCTGGGACCTCTCCTAGTATGGTGTGGTTTAGGGATGAACCAAGCGGCTAGTGGGCATGTGATACCCAGGGCTGACGAGGACAGGGAGTGATTATTGGTGCCAGAAAGAGCATGAACAAGGAGCAGCTCCTGGCAGGCTTCTAGGCAGAGGGGCACATGAATGAACTATTCCTACACCCAAAAAAGAGGGATCCTGAGACTGTGTAAGGATAGAGTTGCATAGTTGAGTAATTTCAAGATTTTGAAGGGGAACTCAATAAAAATAGAGGGAAAAAATAATGTGTTGCCGAAAAGATAGCAGAATATGATGATACAAAAATACCAAAAAGATAGCAATATAAGGCCAGTACGACATGCACATATATATGAGAATGTTGGGCATTCATGATTATGATTATGAAACAGGAAAAACATAGAGGAATGCATATCATGATGCATTCCAAATAAAAAGACAAGGGCATATTCCATCACATTCATATACATATACATTGATGGAATGATTTTGCATGAAGTAGCAATTAAATGCTGACAAATGCTATAGTAATGAATGGGAATACATGTTGAGAATACAATGTGAACATTATGTGAATTGCTTTGCATATGATGATGTGATTGAGTTACATCTAATATGGTATCTGAATGAGTTTTGTATCTCAGTGAAAAATTGTATGGAATTAAATACTCTATTCTATGATATGAATATTACATCTTAATTATTTTACTAGCACCACTGAGTTTTATACTCAGCGTTTGTCAATTAATGAACGTAGGCACTAGCAGCATGAGAGATTACAAGAATTCAGGGTAATTATTGCGATATTGCATGCTTGAATGAATTACAATGATAAGTTGAAGTTTAATCCATTGCATATGATATGCATGCATGATATAGTTGTTATGAATTTTTAAGGAATTAATGTTAAGCATCCCTTGTAGGGTAATTATCGGTTTCTATTAGAGGAAATTGGTAATTACACTATTAGAGGCATGTCATACCGGGTCACGTGTGTGACATCAACATCAAAGGGGTAAGGGGGAGTGTTACCAAAAAGAGAGAAATCATCAAGCAATCTACAAGTAAGTTAATGATTTATAACTAATAAAGTAATTCAATTATTTATATGTTATTGTACTTACTGAAGATGGAGTCTTTAACGAGTGTGGTATCTAGGTGTGATGTGCATAGAAACTAGAAGGTTATTAGATGTGCACAAGTGATATGTTAACTAAATTAGAATGTGAGGTTATGTTAGGTATTTATGTGATGATAATTAATACATGTTTAGCACTTGATAAAAGGGAATTATTATATTAAAGTTAGTTCCATCAAGCAGTTGAAGATATCTTAAACTTAGTAACTCTTGTGCCTCCTTTCTATATCCATTTAATGTATGTGTGCATAACTACTTACTAAGACTAATGTAAAAATATTATATAATCATTAATACATAGATATATGCCTTTTACATGCTAAAGATATAAGTTGTTTAAAAGCTTATGGCATCATAACTGATCACTAGTTAAACATAATTAACTTTATCTTGAACTAGATAACATATGCATAGGGAATAAATTATAGATTCAAGGAACTCTTATAAGATTAGATTGTATAGTTCTTATTATAAGAGTATGATTGCATTAAGTTAAACCCACTTTAATTTCACTCAATTGAACCAAACCATGCCATACATCTTTTCACATATGTAGGAAGACTTAAGCAGCTTAAAATTTATAGGATTTGACTTAAGGAACCTATGATTTAATGAATTAAAGTACACTAGTATGTTAATGAATGTTTTAAAGAATTAAGATCCATATTCAATTTTTGAAGTAATCAACCATATTATGTTGTTATAGGGAAATGCTCTTGTATGCGAGCCTATATTTATATAGTTATAACTAACTAAATAGTAAATAAATTATTTTTATGCTAGTTAAAATTTTATGTTAACTAAAATATGCATGTATACATATGTATTAATTGTCAAATTTCCTTAATGAACATAATTTAAGAATGATGTAGCATCCTTGAGTTGATTCAAGTTATTGTAAGAATTAATCTAAACTAGAAAGAGAAATGAGTCTCTCACTAGAATCTTAAAATGATTTAGGTTAAAGATGATGTTGACTTGCATGTTTGATCCTTGAAATACAGAGCTACTATTATGGCTTTAACATATGCATGTGAGTTATCCATCATTGTTTTAGGATTGATATTTATCTAATTAGTAACTTTAATTCATGAATCTGTTATAAGCTTGTGATTAACCTATCTGAGAATAGACTGGTATGTAAGTTGATAATAACTTCAAGAAAATTAAGTAAGATAAATGATTATGCCTTAGAGAAGCATGTGTAGGATTTTGTAATTATTATGTGTAAGGATAGAAAATTTCCAAGCTATTATGTCACATTAAGTGGCAAGAAATGGAACAATTACTTGTTTAAATTAGTTGCATTATGGGAAAAGAATGGCATGTATATTAGGCAGCAATTGAAAACTTGAACGACTAAACGCACATTAGAATGGGAATCTATAGAACTGTAATTCCCTTAAAATGTAGTGGCTTAAAGTCAGTAAATGTAGTGAATTAGTTATGACAAGTGTCATTGAATTTGGCTACTAAACATTTAGCTAAGCTTCCTTTAAGTTGTACATAAATACATGTATTCATGCTGAACTTGCACCACCAATTTTACACATAATATGCACACTACATCAATAAGATGTTAGCTAAGAGTGTGTCATAAATAAGAATGCTAATGTATAATTATGTTACCTAAATTTGCTATGGTTAATTTTATAACCATTAAACCTTCAATCTAACTTTGAGTACATGTATTTGACTTCTAGAGAATAGTCCTAAATTATGAAGTCTTAAAAGGTTATTTCTTATGTAAGTATATCATGCGTATAAATAGTAAAAATAAATCAGCAAACTTATCTATGAAAAGATCATAAAAATGTTGTACCTATGGGGGTAATTTGTTAGTTTTATGGAAATGAGAAACAATTAGTATTAATAATAATAATTTTCAAACAATGAAATATAGCTAATAATGGATCATTTAGGAAACATGAACATAAAATTGATTCAATGCTAAGTTGTTCTTTAGATGAAATAGTAGTCTTCTTAGTGAGTAATAAAACCTATAATCTAATTAATTAGTATTTGTTTTATAAGATGATAATATTCACACTCAATGGAAATGAATATTTATTAAAGCATACTACTGTATCATATTTGTAAATATAAATATTTAAAATATTCATGTGATATGTTTGATTAAGACCTTAAGAAAATTTATATACAAGAGATAATGAATATAGGAGGATTACAACACCTGTGTTGCATACGAATAAAGGCAAAGCTAAAATAGGTTTGTAGCTAATAATAACTATACTGTAAATAAAATTGCAGGTAAAACAAAAGGCTTGATGGTTCATGCTTTGTAATGTAAAATATTATGAATATTTTATTATTATTATTCAATGATGGATATGTGATATATTGAGATATCTTAAAATATTATTCATTTACAATAGTGTCATCACTATATATATGCATACACGATAAAATCATGTATCATAAATCATTAACATGACATTTTGAAGAAATAAGGTAGGCATAACTATATGTATATAAAAATATGTATGGATATATATAAAAGGCAAAATAAGGGATGGGTTAGTATATTTATATATTGAAATAATATAAAGATAGAGAATACAGAGATTTTGGGAAACTAAATTATTAAAAATATACCTGGTATAAATTATTCATTATGAGAGATAGTAATTATTGTGATAACAGAGAAATTAGAAATTCACAAAAAAAAGTGAATTCATAAAGGAAGTAATGAAATGATAGAGAATATTGGAATGCAATATATATTTGCATTCATTATCATATAGCATAATATTACTGTGAAGAAAGAGAAATGCAACTCAAAATTTGCATTCATTGACATTGAGCATGTTATTGTTATTATTTTGGTTAACAGAGCGGTGTTATGATTTATCTATGAAAAAATTAACTAGTATACAAAATTAGTTGCAAAAATTCATTAATTACTATTATAATAACCAAGTATTGATAAGATGATTTTATCATTGTTATATTTATTATGATTAAATTGTTATGAATTTCTTTATTTATTTTATTTATTATTTATATTTATATTCTAACAGGATAACTAAATTTTCTTCACAGCTTAATTACTGTTAGACACTACTGAGTTTTATACTCTGCATTTATCACTTGATGAATGCAAGTCAAAATAGTTCAAAGGGGCATCTAGATTAGTAAAGTACCAATGCTGTCAAGATATTCTGAGACTTGTATCACCCTCAAAACCACATTTTTTGGATTGTATTTTTACATCCTCAATTTTTAGCACGTACAGTAAAATTCTTCCTATGTGATTAAAATTAGACAATACTGTGGAATTACTAAAAAATGTGTATTTCAAGGTGATAATTTATAAATATTCTGATAACGATCAAAAATATTTATCAGGATCAAGGAATGATGATAAGATGATAGAAGATTAAGTCGACTATGAAAAAAAAGTTTGATCGTGTAAATTAGGTCGATCGATTAAATACATGTATATCGAGGTGTAATAATTTACGTATGCATGAAAATGCATGTAATGGAGGAATTAAGATAAATTATGATTGTATTTAGAGTATCCATAATTTATTAATTATGTATGATTAAGGATTGTATAACTAAATTATATGTATGAAATATATACGTGTAAATATATGCATATAGAGATTAAATTATGGTTTTGATATTAAAAATACTAAATATTTTTAAATATGCATGTCTAAGCTGATTTATTTAACATAAGATTAATAATATAGAAAAGAAAGTATAATGGAACTTGGAATTATTTATGATGTCATAATTGAGTGATGATGATGTAAGCATGATGTAAGTAAATAAGCCTAATTATGATCTTAATGTATTAAAGAAGGAGTAAATATGTATTAATAAGGAATTAGTAAAAGAATATAATAATATGTAGATATTAGAAAAGTATAATTATAATTTTTTATTAATAATGTCATGATGATATCATAAATTAATGATATGTAAATAGATAAATAGACAAATATATTACTTAAAATAGAATAAGTTAAAATAAATTTGAACTTGTGTATTAAAGTGGAAGTGGGATTAGAAATGGTGTTAGCAGGTTTGGAAATTGTGTTAATGGATGGAAAGAGAAATTAAAATATTAGTATTTTTGGAGTTAGTGAAAAAAGATGGGGATTTAATTAAATAAATATTGTGTATGGATGGCATATTGGAGTATTTAAATAAGTATAAAAGGAAATGATTGATGGAAAGGGAGGTGTAGCCATATAATTATACGTATAAAGGTGTTTTAGGGGGGGGAAGTGTATACATATCATTATTTCCATCAAAATACACATTTTTACTTTATCATTCTCATTTTGGCCGAAACATATTCTCTTCATTCTCTTCTTTCCTTCACTTTTCTTCTTCTTGTTTCATGTTGTTCTTCATTATTTCCTTAAGAAAAACCATACCATATGTCTCTATCTTCTTCTTTTCTTTTCTAAACTTAAGTTTGAAGCAAGTTTTACAAGAGAAGATCAAATCCAATTAAAGAAATCTTCATTTCCCTTTACTTTTATATGAAGCTGAAGCTATTTCAACATGAAGGCCAAATATACACAACTATTTTCTACTCCTTTTGCTTGGATTTTTCAAGATCAAGTATGGTTCATGTGAATACTTTAAGTTTTGGCTAAAATATCTTCCTAATCCCTTTGTTCTTGAAGTGACCGAACCATTCTCTTAATATTATTCAAAGTGTAAGGTCAAATCCATTACATCTATGCACTTTCTTGCAAAACTGCAACTAGTTTTATGTTTAACCATGTTTTCCTTATTGGATCTCATGTCTAAGGTACATGTATGCAAATCCGTAGCAAAATCAAAAGAATATCAAGTTTAAGTTGAGATCTTTGTTGTTTGATTAAAGGTGAGCATAGTTTGATGTTGGATCTTAAAGATCCATGCATTTTTTAATATGTTTATAATTTTGCAGAATTATTTTAAGTTTATTCTTATTTTGGCTTCAAGTTTAGATGAGTATTTTAGTAGTTTTAGCTTTTGATTTTATGATTTAGCTGATTAGTGATGTAAAAATGGATGAAATTAGTGGATTGTGGAGTGTATGTATGTTGTATTATGATTTTTCTTGGCATGGCCAAATATGGTAGAAGATTAAGCTATCAAAATTTTAAGTTAAAGGTTTAATTAAAGGTTTAATAAGATTAATGAGAAATTAATTAAGAAAGGTTAAGTTAACTCAAGTTATAAGATAGATTAAGATTGATTAAGTGGTTAATTATGATATTTGAGTTAAATGACTTAAAGAATAATGTAAATGATTGGTAAATTTATGTATGGTTATTAATGAAAGAGGAAATTGAATTGTTATAAGAAGGATAAGATAAGGTATGGGGCTTTTAATGTATAATGACAAAAAATGGACATAATGAATGAATAAGGATAAAAAGGGACAATTTAAAATGTCATGTGGGTATTATGATGCTTATGGCCAAAAAGATAAGGTAGATGATATTATGATTTATAATTTAAGTATAAAGATATAAAAATATATAAAGAAATAAATAATATTTTAAAATGATAAGGTATGGGCATAATAATTGAATAAAGACAAAGTGACATTTAATATGATTTAAGTGAAGGACTTGGATGTATATGGCAATGATTATTATGGAAGTTTAATTGTTTTATTAATTAAGTGAATTAAGTATTATTAGAAGCTTTAAGAAGTAAATAATTGATGGTATAAGATAAGGTTAAGTAATATTTAATTATGATGATTAAAAAGGAAGTTAAAGTGAGATATGTTGAAATTTTTGGAAATTTTAAGTTATGGATTTTAAATGAGCTATAAATTGAGTATGATTAATGATTATAAAAAGTTAAATAAGTTAATTTATGAATGGTATAAAGTGGTTTGAATAAAATTTACTTTTAACGATTGAAAAGAAGGATAAAATGAAAATTTTATATGATTTAAGGGTGATCAAAGAATAAGATTCAAATGGAAAATAAGTCAAGAATGGAAAGAATTATTTGGAAGTATTATAAGTTATTTTAATATTAGAATATAAACAATTATTGGATAATTATGATTGTGGACCATAATAAAGTGAAAAAGGATAATGATATGGATAATGACGTATGATTTGAAAGTGATAGTTTTATAAGATTGAAATTGATATTTAATAAATAAGTTAAGGACATATATGATTTATTAAATGGTAATTAAGAGAAGTTCAAAGGTGTAAGATATATATATATGGTTATACATGAACAAAATGTTAAGATAAGAATGATAAGGATATATATAGTTAAATTAAACTAAGTTTATTGAATGGTTATTACATGGTTATATATACAGAGATATTAAAAGAATAATTAAGTTAAGTTAAGATGTTATCAAATAAGTCTTA
>CANYBF010328243.1:0-15450 GCA_948192965.1 Dalechampia spathulata
TGAATAGAGATTACCTATGTTGATTCTCCAAGCAACTTGAAGCTTTATCCAATCAGAAATCCAATGTCAAGGTAAGTAATCAACTCAAAACTAATCAAACTAATTAGATTTTTAGTATTTTAATCAAAAACTAATCAAAACTAGTTAATTTCAATGTAATGCAATCAAATTCAATTAGATTTAATCAATTTCAAACTAAATTCAAGCCTAGAATTAAGTTGCAAATCGCGTTCTTTGATCAGAATTCAGAGAAAAATAGAATTTTAAAACCCTAGCCAAAGCTTCCTCCCGCCAAAAATAACAGACTTTCAAATTATAACTGACTGAGGAACATACCCGAACGGGTATACTAAAGAGGAGATTCGGGTAAACAACTTACCCGTTCGGGTAAGTTTCATACCCGAATCACCCCCTTAACTTACCCGAACGGGTAAGAGGCAACTTACCCTAACGGGTAAGTGGCAACTTACCCCAATGGGTAAGAGGTTCCAAATGTTAAAAAACACTCCAAACAACCCTAAACCGAACCCTGAACCGCACCAGGGTGAACCGGGAACGCCCGTGAAGGCAAAACAGTGATGAAGTAAATCCGGTTCATCCCAATCAATCCAGGAGGCTCAAAATTTAGGGTGCGACAGCCCCACTAATATCCTAGGTGGGCCCCACAGTGTAGTGGGTCCAGAAGATGGCATTTGTGATGCCAAGCGCTGTGCCTTGTGTAAGGCAACTGGAAAATGTATTCTGTAAGTACAGAATATACAAAATAGGTCATCAGGGGCAGCAGGCCCCACTATTGCCTGGTAGGCCCCACCTGTGCACTATTCATAGTGAATAGTGCCTAGGGCCAAAAATGCAATATTTTGCATTTCAAGTAGTTTTCCTTGCGTAGGCAACAGTGAAGAGTGTTCTGCCTGTACAAAATACTCAGAATAGAGAAATGAGGGTGGTGGGCCCTGCCAGGTGCCGTGGTGGGCTCCACCAGCTTTGATGTATTCTGTACACCAGAATATCTAAGGGAAGCCTACAGAGGCCTGTGTACATAATCGGGATCGATACGGGGACTAAGACCGAGCCGAATCAACAGAAGCCCGAAATTGCACGATGGTGAAAAGTCAGGGTCAACAATGCTATAATTGTAATATATATGTAAGTGATTATTGATTTAAGAATAATAAATGGTTTAAGAAGATTAATAAGTGAATAATTAAGAGATAAGATATTGTTATGATGAGATTTTACTTAAGGACTTAAACAGGAGTAACAGAATACTAAGGGATTGAAGTACACTATTAATTATAGAATAAACATACTTAATTGTCTTCATGTATATAAAATAAGTTAATGATTAAATGTTGAGTAGATATATTTAATGTTATTAGACTTGAGACTAAGTATGAACAACAGAAGAATAATTAAGTTAGAATATAATTTATATCGTTACTGATTATAAGATAAGTTAATTAAGGATTTTAGTTAACTGATATTGGGTTTTGATAATGATAAATGATATGAGGTTAAGTATAAATTAATAGAGTTTTGAGATATTACTAAAATATGATTAATAATTAAGAGAATATTGTTTAAAGTGCTAACTTGTCTTAAGAAAACAGGATTATTAAGAACCTGTTAGCGGGAAATTAAGAGAGAATTATTTATTACATGACTAAATGAATTATGATACTAAATATATTCTTATATGCTTAAGATATTGCTGAACTTAAAATGATAACATAAGTTAAAATTAGACAGGAATAGTAATAAGAAACTGTTAGAACTATATAAATAAGATATTAAGAGGTAATCAGTAATATGATATTGACTGATTTAAGTTAGGATATAGTTAAGACTATTATATTAAATTATGACTTAACAACAACTGAATTTCAACAGAATCTTAATTAAGTTACAAATTATAAATATAATACAAATTAGAGTTTAATGATAACATTTTAATAAATAGTTGATTAAATATAAACTGTTGGTAAAATACCTGTATACTTATTAAATGGAGATAAGAATTTGTTTTTAAACAATAAGGAATAGTTCTTAATAAGAGGTAAATAAAATAAACTATTTTACAGGTTATTAATCAAGATGCTATAAGGAAGTAAATAAGGCATACACTATAGAGATGTTATTAACTATCTTATTTGAGTTCAAGCATAGAAAAGAGATAAGAAGCATTTATTACTAAGTATAAGATTATTCATGATATTATTGGAATAAAATTGATTTAAAAGACTATAAGGTAAGATTAAAGTTTAGAATTTGATTAAATTATGATATGATATTATATAAACAGAAATAAGATGATGATAGTTTTATGAATTAATAACGATATAGTAACTGTTAAGTTATTAAATGAATAAATTATATTAGAAATAAAGGAATGAATGAATTAAAATAGAAAATAATGATCAAATGGTATTAAAAGATAAAATGACTTCAAATTAAATAAGTTATTACTAAGGTGAATATTAAGCAGTAAACTAAAGGAAACACATTAGAAATGACATTGATTGATTCAATGGCATATAAATATAAAAATGATAAAGGATGAATTTAATTACTAATAAAAGATTAATATTGATTTTGAAATAGGTAAATCAGTGGGACATATTCATGAATCATCCAAGGATATTAACAAAGGGAAAGACATACCAGGTTTGTGCTAGTATATTTGAAGACCTCGATCATTAAATGATCAAAGAGGCAAAGGTTTGGTAATGCAATAGCATTACATTATTATAACAATTTGAATATATATATATATATATCATGGATATAAAGCATTCAACATAAACATGATATAGCATGACATGGTGAAATAAGGAGAAAAAGAATATGATACAATATGAGAAAAAAAAACTAAATTTTTATACTGGCACAATGATATAAATTCCTATAGGAATAAAATAATATGTTATCATGATATTAAAGAAACAGAATTGAAAAACAAGAAGTTAAATGAGCTCATATGTATAGAATCAAGTTATGCTATAATGAAAGACCTAGTAAATATGCATTTAAATGGAATGATGGATCAAGGAATAAGAGGGAGAATGCATAGCATAAATGCATTCTCATAAATATATACTATTCATAATCCATGACATACGACACAATATGATATGAATACATGGTATGATTAAATGATATATTAACTTCACTTGAATACTTATTATGGTTAGAATTTCATCATATTTTAAGATAGTCATGCTCAATGGTTCATACATATATGACATGGAATACAAATGAAATAGAAATGTTGTTTTGGAGTATATGACATAATGCTTACTTGGCATCAACATATCATGAAATATAAATGCCTTAGGTTTTTAAATATTATAACTAATGGATTTTATGATTACTTGTATTATATGCTATAACTAGCACCACTGAGTTTATACTCAGCATTTGTCAATTGATAAATGCATGACCAAGCAAAGTCGTAGAACCAGATCATCAGTAAAGCAGCTGGACATATTAATTGGATATTGGTAAATAGGTTGAATTCCTTCAGACTTCTATTTATATAAATTATCATGCAACTACTTAAATAAAGTACTCTGGCAGTAAATAAAGTAAGTTTGGCAAAACTAAAGATATGTAAAATATTAATGTGTGTATATTATAACCCTGATGACGTGATGACATAATTATGATGTTATATTATAACCTGGGACAATAAATATTTTGGATTAATAGGAGTTTGTATGCAAGTTATATGTATAAATAATAAATATAAAAAAAATTTATGGAATGTATGGAATCCTTCGTAGGATAATTATTGACTTCCTCATTTAGGAAGTTAATAATCATTCTATAGAAACACGTTATGCAGTCGAAAGACGTGACAATAATCTTCCTAAGGAATGAAAAAATCATAAGAATCATGTAGAGGAAGACATGTGGACTAGTCCAACGAAGAAGATGATGATAAGAGCTTAACTAAAAAATCTTGTTAGAAATGTGGCTTTCATATCTTAAATAAAACCAGAAGATGTAATTGAAGCATAAAGTGATGAAAGCTAGATTAATGCAATGCAAAAGGAGTTAAACTAGTTTGAATGAAACAAAGTATGGATATTTATTCCCAAACCTAAAAACCATTCAATCATTGGAATAAGATGGGTGTTTTAAAACAAGCTTGATGAGAAAGGTAACGTTTCAAAATAAAGCAAGGTTAATTGCTCAAGGTTACAACCAAGAGGAAGGTATCAATGATGGTACCACCCATGATTGCTCATCTATATTGGGAGAAGTTTCAAGTAATGGACTTATTAAATAAGTCATTGAAATAATATCATGCTTTATTGATGATAAATTTTACATTATCTTTATAGAAATATTTCTACTAGGATGAGCAATTATTTTTTATTAAGGCCATCTACTAGGCTTGGAGGACTAAAGTTGCTACACTATAATCCAATTAGATGAATTTCATTTTTAACAAGTTTTGGCATGATCAATTGTAAAAGTTATTTATATAAAATTAATGCAATTTTTATATATCATGTGTAACAAGTATAGAGATTTGCAGAATAAGTTGAAGATAAAAGGGAAGTGACTTGTTTATTATACTGAGACAACTTGGGATAATTAGATGCATTATTGGAGGTAGTTGGGTACATAGGCACAAAGTGCTCAAACCTCAAGCAATAGACATAGTCATGCAGATGGTTCAAGGCTTTCTACCCATACTTATGGTTCCAAGATCATGTATGGACACAAGAGAGTTTTGGTAAAAATTATTAATATGATGATACATTCATTGATTTTTATGTAAATGATTATTATTGATGGATGTGTTATAATGTGAATATTTAGGGGTAAAGAGTTACATTGAGATTCTGAATTATATAAGTGTTAGTTTTACGTGTTATTTAAATTACAAAGAAAATGTTGTCAAATTTAACATAACATAAAATAAATAATATTATTTATGCTTAAAGATTTTCAATTACTAATTTCATTTTGAAGTCATATTATTATTGATTTCATATATATCCAACTTTTAATTCATTCAATAATTTAATAATTATAATCAATTAATTTTTCAATTTAGTGATTGAATATGTTCGTCATTAAATCATGATGAATAATTATTGTCACTACTCCGTCATGAATTCATCTTCAAAATCTAGTCATAAATGATATAATGATGGACTACTTATCATCGTAAATCTGTCGTTAAGCCCTTTAATGATAGATTTAGTGATGGCAAAGTTCATCATTAAACTACTTTTTTTATATAGTATATCTAAACTACTTGATGGCTTTTATCAATAGATATTTGAGAAATTCATTACTATTACAAATCAAGTATAGTAAAATGAATAAAATCAGTTTACATACTAAATATTTGACATATCACACTATGATAGTTTTCATACTCATTAATACTACTAATCGTAAAGTGAGAAATAATTCTAAAAATAACAAAATTACTCAAAGAAGGTCAACACAACTATATGCAATTTCATAGGCAGAAATAAACCTCATAAAACTCAATTGCCTACAATTTGGGTTTTCATAAAACTCATTCAATCTTTTAGATAAATAGATCTTCTCAAATGACATAAAATGGAAAAAAATCATCTAAATATATAAGAACTTATGAAAGGTTTTAGAATAATTATGTCTTAACTAAGAAGAACATTTTCTAATAGAAATCCTTTTAACAATATTCTATTAAACCAACTCTTAAGGAGATTAGTCTAAAAAACTTCATTTATAATTTTTTTATAAAAAAAAAGTCACTATAAGATATATTCCATAAAGCATTTAATAAAAATTCATATAATCATAATCAAAGAAGAAGATGATCAATTATCTAGTAATTTATGCAAGGAAATTGACTTACATACTTATGTAAATGATGATAAAGTTCAAAAGAGTGTTAAAGTAATTAGGCACATAACACATGTTCTTGATGTTGATTTTCAATCCTATACTTTGCTAGTTAAGTTATCTCAACCATTTTCAATGCATCATCTTCCTCATTTCACTTCAAAAACTTTGGCTTGTGTCAATTAAAAAAGAAAAAAAGTATTCTAAAGTCTTATCAAACTCGTAAAGTTTTATATCTTTAAAAAATGAAAAAAAATTCATAATGTCAATTTTGGTTCGAGTAACGATTTGAATTATTAACCATTCTCGTTTTTACTAGTTTCTAATGAAATAAGGATTCTTATTTTGCATAAAGATATTCATTTTTATGTGTATCATATCTATCCCAAGACTTATAAAAAGAAATCCAACCAACGAATATGTTTATGAAAGAATCAAATAAAAGAGGAAGATATCAAAATTTGAACTGTTAACAAGAAGAAAGAATAACCACTTTTCAACACCAACATGCTGCCCTCAAGAACCTTTGCATATTGTGCAAGTCTTTTGCCTAATTAAATGACCTCAAAATTAAATTATTCTTTAACCATTGAAAACTAAACTCAAAGAGCTTTTCAACGATATATTACACACCCTAAGACTCATTTGATAAGGCCTCTAAAAGTTGTTTGCAAGATCATATATTAAAGCTGAAACTAATTGTTGTCACGATCATGACTTCAATGTCACGATTGTGACTTTAAGAAATCTTGCAAAACCTACTATCACAATCGTGACTTCAAGTCATGAACGTGACCGAGGGTCCAAATTGCAGCATAAACTCACTCCAAAACACCTCTAATTGATTCCCCAAGCTTCCTAATCCATTACAATATCCAAATCATCTTAGAATTACTTCTAAAACTTACTAGAAGCATCAATTTAACACCATTTCAAGTTTAATCATCCATAAAAAACAATTCATCATTTACAACACATCACAAGCTTGCACTTTCCTTAACAACTAACAAATCAATTCAGTTTCTTTATAACCATTCACTAACAAATTCAGACTCAACTTCACATAATCAAGAACTGAAATCATCATACCACAACCCATGTTTTAGCCCCACAAAAACCATAAGAAATGCAACATTAAAGAAGTTACATGTATAAAAAGAAGAAAAGGGGCAACAACAATCTTAGATCCATGCTTCCTCTTACCTTGAATTGCTATGGTTTTGACTTGTGCTAAGACATAAGAACAAAAGAGGAAGAAGAAGTAGATGTTTAATGAAAGGGAAGAAGAAGGAGCAGGACGTCTGATGAAGGAAGAAGGAAAACAAGTGGCTAATTTCCTATTTATTAAGATAAGGCCAACTTATTAATTTAATATATATATATATATATATAACTTAAGGAAGGTCTAATTATACAAGGACAAGTGGCTTCCTTACACCATTTAATTTTCCCCACTTTCATAACTATTTTGGCTTCATGCTTATAAAATACTACACTAACTCTTATTTAATATAATATAAGCATAAGTCTTACATAATTAAATTTCATATTATAACCTTAACTTTTCATGTAATACCCTTTTATATCCTAGCTTACTATTTTACATACCATTACTTCTCACATTACTTTAACTTGTACTTACCTATTTTTAACTATACTCTATTACATAGTAACATGTTAAACATTCATGCATCACATCTCGTTCATCCATTTCATGCACTAATTAAACATTCACTGTAATGTATGCATAAAATGTATACACAAAAGGATGATGTGTGTGTAGATGTGACATGTATAAATGATTGATTATATTATTCAAATTTAGGAATGACCTAGACATTTTTCAATATAAACTGGATAATGCATTTAAAACATTAAACAATTTTTATCTAATCTATATAGATGATGTGTTAGTTTTCAATAATAAGAAAATTAAAGAAATTAGTAACCTAAAACAAATGACTAATATCTTCAGAAAGGAGGGTATGATTTTATCTAAAAGAAAGATAAGAATAGTTTTAAAGTAAAATAAAATTTCTAAAGATAAAAATAACAAAAGAAAAGATGTAATTTTAAAACCATATTTTTGAAAAAATTATTATGTTTCTTAATGAATTAAAAGATAGAAAGCAAGTATAAAGATTTTATGAACTTGCTAATTATGCTAGCTAATTCATGAAAATTAGTCCAAATACCTAAAAATAATATGTAAGAAAACTTAAAAAAAGAATCTTTAGTATTTGAATGATGAAGATATTAAAGTTATAAACAAATAAAAGAAACAATGAAAAAGTTATGTTATTCATATGCATTCATTGATATAAATGAGTTAATATCAAAGATAGATGTTTTAAATAGTAATTAAGATATAATTCTTAAAATTAAAGGAAGAAAACTCATATTTATCTAGAAATTTTGAAGGTGTAAAATTAAATTACACATTTCATGAAAAGAAAGTTCTTTCAGTAAAAAATGATGTGAAAGTTTTTATGTTTTTTAACATAAAAAAGTTTGATCTTAGAATAAATTCAACATATGTTAAAAGATTTATGAATTTAAACTTTATAAAGATTAAACAAACGAGACTTTTGAAATTGCAAGAATAATTTAGTTATTACATTTTTCATGTTGAATATTTTTTATTTGATCAAAATATAATAGTTGATTCTCTTTCTCTTGAGTTTTATTAATTATGTAGATGATTTTCCACTGCTGAAAACATGATTTGTTAGAATTACAAAAGACAATGACATTCAAGAAAAAAACAACGTTAAATAAGAGAAAATGAAGATAATGAAAGCATTAGCTTGACTCCTAAAATCATGAAAAAAGAATAAAGGTATCACATGATATTTTTTTGTTGGTTATGTAAACATCTTAGGCATCTTGGTTTAGAATGCCTAAAGATGTGTGAAATAGTGAATTTAGAAGAACTAGTAATTCCTAAAAAAAGTTGTAAGAAAAATGGTATTACCTAGATTTTTACAAAGTATCAAAAAAGAGAAATCTTTAGCTTTAAAAAGTGTTTTAATATAAAAAGAGTAAGTTAGGCTCTAATAACATGACAAGTCATGAAAGAACTGAGGCTCTGAATAGTAAGTCACAAAAAAAGCTAGCAATGATCCAAGTTAGACTCATTATAAAGGAAGAGTTTAAAGAATCAAGAGAAAACTTCTCTAATAATCTTCTTGAAGAAAAATATGAAAAAGATTACTTAAGCAAGTCTTTAACCAATTTGATTATTGTGTTAAATATACTAAACCTTCTCATGCAAGGACACTCATAGAAGAGATAGTTCCTTTATGGTCAAAATGAGTTTAAAGAAGATCTAATAAAGGAACCTTTCAATCTAAAATATCTTACAAAAATAAAATTTCTAATCTTTCAAAAAATATATATTTTTTATGCATACTTAAAAAGAGGACTTTAAAAGAAAACATAATGATTAGATATTCTTATTTTATATTAGTCTTAACATGAATAATTTAGGCATATATCTTTTAGCATTTTGATAATATAATATATATCGCATATCTTATTTATTTAGTTAGATCTAAAAGATGAATTGATATGAAAAGAAATAGATAACAAGATCAAAAACTCTAGTTGTATAACTAGTACTAAAGGCATAAGATATTTTATGCTTTATGACTTTTATAAATAACCTCTGGCTAGGGGTGAGCAACAGTTTGTTCGGTTCGGTTTTGTGGAAGATTTGAATCGAACCGAATAAACAGAAAATCGAAGTTATAAAATCGAACCGAACCAAAATTTATCAAAAACCGAATAAACCGAAAACCGAAAGTACAAAACCGAATAAATCAAATAAACCGAAAACTGAAACTATAAACCGTATAATTAATATAAAATGACGTCGTTTTATGTTCATTTATTCGGTTTGTTCGGTTTTTTCGGTTTTTTTGGTTATTCAATATCTAAACCGAATGGAAAATCAAAAACCGAAATTTTTTAGAAAAAACAAACTGAACCAAAACCGAAAAACCAAAAAACCGAACCAAAATTACCAAATACCATTGGTTTTTTCGGTTTTTTCGATTTTCGGTTTTTTTGCTCGCCCCCTACCTCTAGCTCATGAAGATGAAATAAGAATTTTCTCACTTCTTTATGAATTTTTGTACATATTCCTTAATTATTCTTCTATAATAAGTTGAAATATTGAAGAAATGTATATTGTTAGTCTCTTTAAAAAAAAGAAAAAAATCTAACAATAAAATTGTTAAATTATATTATTAATTATATTAAATATTTTTTAATGTTCTTAAATCTTTAAATAAAAATATAAAATATTATAAAATTTAAAAGAATTGACTTTTAAATATAATAAATTTGATAATTACTTTCTTAATAACAAGGTTTTTCTTAAATCTTGTTGATGAATATCTAGAATATCCAAAAATGATACCAAATCTAATCTATAAATATTAATGATTTATAAATAACTCTTATTTTTCACTTTTGTAAGAGCCAACTCTTTTAAATGGTATCAAAACTTTAGATTAAGGAATATCTATAATATATTCTAGATTGTTTTAAGAAATTGAAAGATAATCTGACATTGACAAAAAAAAATACACTCAAAAATTAATAAAATTGATAAAAAATATTATTAAAATAGGAAAATGAAAGTTTAAAATCTACTAAACTAAAAAAAAAATTTTTTTTTTAAAAAAGCATAATTTTGGGACCTCGAGCAGCATGGTTCACCAAAAAAAATAAAACCAAATTAACTTAAATTTTAACTTTGTTTTTCCAAAAACAATTGATTTGAAAAAATGAAAAAATTGAAAATTTGAACTTGAGACCGCTTGTATACAATTTGAGGAGGTTTTCAAAAAGGATTTGTCACGTGCCAAATAATAAGCCAATGATAGATATGTTAACGGTCACTGCTATCGCCACCATGGAAAGCTCCCTGGTCACCGGGAAACCCACCGTAGCATTCACTACTCCCAAGAACTACGCCACCAGACTCTCGCATCTTCTCGCGCTCAAATCCCTAACTCCTCTATGGTGTCCCACCATTATCGCACAGCCAACCCAAAAAACCCTCTCCTCTCTCGCTCTCCACCTCTCTCCCCACTCCATTTCCACCATTTCCGCGATTCTCTTTCCTTCCCGCACCGCAATCACCGCTTTCTCCACAGCCATACTCTCCCTCACAACTCCATTGTTACCTCCTCAAGCTGAAGTCATTATCGTCAGCGCTTTAGGTAAAGATGCGGAGTTGATAGACTCTGACTTTTTGCTTAATATTTGTGATGATGTCGACAAGATTAGGGTTTTAATCCCTTCGTTGGCTACACCGAGTGGACTGGTCCAGTTGCTTGAAGATGGAGGCGGTCGGAAGGCTTTGTGTTTGGTCCCCAAAGTATTAGGGCTGGAGGAACCTCCGGTGGTTCCAAATTTTCTCCATGAGCTCGAAGCTTCTGGGTGGGTTCCAGTCAGGGTGGATGCTTATGAGACGCGGTGGCTGGGACCCACTTGTGCGGAGGCAATAGTGAAGGAGGAGGTTGATTTGAGTGGTGTAGTGTTTACTAGTAGTGCTGAGGTGGAAGGCTTGTTGAAGAGTTTGAACGAAATAGGGTGGGATTGGAGGAAGGTGAGGAGCAGATGGCCGGAATTGGTGGTGGCTGCCCATGGGCCGGTGACGGCCGCTGGGGCTCAGAGGTTAGGCGTGGATGTTGATATTGTGAGCAATAGATTCAGTAGCTTCGATGGCGTTATAGACGCCTTGTGTAAGAAGTTATATGGCGGCAATGTCTGATATAAAGTGTTTATCAGTTTGCCCCAACGAAACTAATATCACTAATTTCTGTATTCTCGATTGAATTCACAATCTCAATCAAATCATGGACCTGCTAGTAAAAGATGAAACATCTTGTATGCAGAAAGAAAACTTTTGTTTCTTTAATGGAAATTGTTCCTGGAGATTATCCATCCGTCATTTCTTCAAGTTCATCCCAAATTTTGCGAGTAATTTTTAAAGTATAATATAAGATTACTTTGATTTTTTTAATACTTCAAATCGATACTATAGAAAGTGAAGTATAATTTTGGTCATATTTGAGATAATTTATGGTCAAATGGATGAGATGTTGGGCTAAACAACATTCAAGTTTTGTCTTGTTAGCTTTAGATGAAAATTATGTATTTCATAATCTTGATGAAACAATTGCTTGGCCTTAAAAATTTCAGGTGGTCTTGACAAGATGCATTAAGATGTCTCAAATCCCATATCAAAAGTTTAGGAGATCTTGAATCTTATAAAATGAATGCTGCACACCCCATCATATGCATCTAGAACGGAGCAAAATGAATGGAAAACCAATGAATCAAATCAAATATTTAATTCGATTCTTAATGTTTATTTTAGATATTTGATGTTAATTCGATTTGATTCAATTTGATTCTGTTCGATTCAATTTGATTCTGTATGATTTCAATTTGTTTCAGTTCGATTCAATTCTTAATTTTTTTTTGGTATTTGATGCGAATTCAGTTATTTGATTTGAAACTGAATCGAACCGAATATTTAATTCAATTCGGTAGTCTGTTTTCATATTAATTCGGTCGGTTTCAATTTCATAAAAAAAAATTCGGTTAATTCGATTTTGGTAAATCAATTCGGTTCAGGTACCGAACCAACCGATCCACAGTCTTATATTTATCTTTTATGTAGCTTTTAAGGAGAGGATAATCACACAAATTGTTAAATAACAAAAATGCTACATTTAGCAGGATCTCGCGAGGCCTTTTAGGACACTAGATCTACAAGAACACCATTTCTGGTTACTATCACTTTGAAGGGGCAGTTATGCTTGGAAAACACATAAATGCTAACATTATTCAAAACTTGACATGGCTGATTGATAAAAAAAAAACTGAACCTGACTTAAAAATATAGGTCACTCCCACTAACCATTTCCCACTTTTTAGGCTTCAAAATCAGTATTTTATCATGATGAATGCCTTTCCTGGATTGACGACCAAATAAATTGAAAACTTCCTGTAGGTAAAATGACTGCCCACGTGCTCCCATTTTGTCTAGTAACACTTCCTTCTCAGTTCTCAGCATCATACTGATGCAACAATGGATAGAAAGAACACGAAAACTTGATGAGTGATAAATATCTAGTCAAATTTATGATGAGTGATAAATATCTAGACAAATTTATGTACAAACTGAAACAGAGCACTGCAATGAAGTTCAAAATAGGCACATACCAATAGTAATTCGTTCCCAGCAGTTAAAATCTGATATTTGTTCACCATTGCCAGAGTTCAATCATGAAGGACCCAAATTGTAATCATTTTTTGTTTCTTCTCCTCTTGGTCAACATCATATTCATTATTGTTGACGTCATAATCCTAAACCTCAAAAACAGCTGCTTCAAGAAAGTCTGCTAAGCTTGCCTTTCCATTCATCCTCGATGTTTTCTAAGAAACAGGGGTCCTCGTTGTTTAGGTAAGACCAACGTGTTGATTGGCCCTGAATAAGTCCACCACAAGTAAGAGCTTCACGAGTTAATTTTAAAATTGACAGGAATTCATTTATTAGTCAAATTGGACCAATCACGCAGAGAAGCAATACATTAAAGAGCGCTGATAGGTTGAAATTTTACTATGCAAACATCTGACAATCTGAATAAAGTATCATATCATGATATCATATATGAGCCTGGCTAAATCAAATCCAAAGATTATTTGACAGATAATCAGGAAGACGTGGACACTTCTGTTTGCTCATAATGAACAGATTACGAAGAGGGTGGCTATGGCAGTTAGAACTGGTTGCATGTGATCAGAACAATAAACTCAAAATCACTTATCAAGTCTATCAGTTATATGTATCAACACAAATATACATTTCATGACATTCTTCAACAGAAAAAATCTCTCAGATTCTAGTCCTCATCTTTCTCAGAAAAGAAATTGATATCATCCCAATGTTTTTAACGGTGTAAACTTACTATCAGGGAACTGTAAAAGGTAAGATAAGCCATGAAGGGCATAGGTATGCAATCTCGCCATGTCTGTTTCCAGCAATAAATTTGTCTATTCGTGAAATTTATCATGCTCGTAAATAATTAATAATTAATTTGGTAAGGACAGTAATTTAAAGGGGGAACAACAAAATTAAAACAGCAAATAGGAATGAGGAATATGAACCAATTATAGCACATCACAGCAGAAAATTCATTTTTAATCTAAACATGCTTTCCTGCTTGAGCTACGAAACGCATCATCAATACTTCCTTCCTCAAATGAGGCCTAAACAGAAGGATGCAATCATATAGAGGCATCTTTTGTTTTTTCATGCTTTCCTATACAATTCCCTAACTGATAAAATTACGGATTGCAAAAAAAAAATATCAAGCACCACTCTTTGGCATACATGAACTCGAACTAAGCAACTCTAAGGTCGAACAAGAAAATAATGTAGGGCACTATCTATCTTGAACTGGGTAAACTCCTTCAGTCAAGAGCTGGTTTCTTTAGCCCTGACTCAAATGTACGCAACTGTTTAACTTACTGCTTGGCAGTACTATAGTCAACCAGCTCGGCCAGTTGCGATCAAGAAATACCATTTTCGAAACTTTCAAGTAGAATTTAGGGTTTTAACAGTGAAGTTTACATAGTTAAATGTGCTAATTAATTACAAAAATTAATAGGAATGAATCTGAATTTAAAGTAAATAACTAGTGGTATTATTGAAGAAAAAAACGAGATCAGATCAAAGAATACCGCCGATTGAGGCGAGGGAGAGTGTGTGAGGCGGCGATGCGTTCTTTCTCATGGCTTAAACTTTTAGTCCTTTCAATTGATAAGGAGACAGAGCATTGGACTTTAGGGGTTTAGCATGGGTAAGGGAACCTTTTGATTCGTTTTTGTTTTGTTTCTTTTTTTTTTCCGTTTTGTTTTTTGTTTTTTTAAAAAGCAAATGGGTTACATAACATGAACATGGGCATGGGCATTGCAAATTATTGGATTTTGATAGAAGTTCTAATTATGAAATTTTAGAAATCACCGATTAACAATTTCTCATTTTAATAGGTTAAAATATAAATTACAAAATATCATTTAAAATTTAATAACTTTTCTAAAATATCTTTATTTATCTTAATTAAGTTTTTCTTGAAAGATTAAATATGTTGATATAAATATCAAATTTATTTAGAAAAGTTTTAGATAAGAATGAAAAAATATTTAAAATCTTGAAAATTACATTGATAATTCATGATGGATTAAAATTTAAAAAGGGTAAAATTAGAAGATACTTTAAAATATTATATTGTGAGCGTCGGTTTCTGCCGGGACCCAGAGCGAGGCTTGCGAAAGTCACGGACTAGGGACCGCACTTGGAACGAAAGCACAGTCTTCCTAAGGGGTTCCTTTAGGGAATGATACGGACTCGAAAGAGTCGCAAAGGAGTCGCCACCGGATGGTTTCGGATTGGTCCAACCGACCCATAGCATGAGTGCTAGTTAAACCCTTCAGAGATTGGGTTCGGGTGGTGGAAATCTATTCTATGAGTTTCCAAAATCGATTTTACCATTTTAGTTGGGATTAATTGTC
>CANYBF010328315.1:0-17263 GCA_948192965.1 Dalechampia spathulata
ATAAAATACATATACCAAAGAATCACCCATTACATAATATACGTATACTTAATACCCAACACCCATATACAAATTAAATCATCTATTCATTGAAATAAATAAAATCATTCATCTCAAAGCCTTCTTTCCAACATCCCTTCATGCATATCAAATCAACATTTATCACCACTTTATATCATAATTTCATTTAATTGTATACTTCAATCATTATATTTTCATGCTCTAACTAATCTTTAACTATAACGCATGCATAAAATGTAAACATATAAGGATGCTATGTGTGTGGATGTGACACATCAATCTTTTCAACTTGTTAAATCTTATTTAAGATAATAAGAACTTTATCAGTAAATGTGGGAACTTTACAGACTGGTGCATTTGTAATCTTTAAGCATAAGTCCTTCTATGTAGAGGTAACTACATTATGGTGATACCTTTGTAAGAAGTCATCTCCATAAAATTGAGAAAGTATGGAAAGGGCATCATGAATGGCTTTCTCTTATCTTTGCTTTGCAGGTTCAACTTCCTTAGTAGCTTCTATGGTAATAGTGGGAGCATTAATTCATTGAAGTTAATTCTTATTTCAAGTTTCCTTGTCAAAGAAAAAAAATTTTCATACAAATTTTAAAGGTAAAAAAAGAGAGAAAGTTCAAAAGGAAAAGATTATTACAAGATTATTGAAGAAGGAAGAAGAGGGGATATCATCTAATATAGCTAGATCATTCATTAGAGCCTTATCAGTATTATGAGTATTTGATCTCTTTTAATAACTATCAAAGCTTGATTCAGATTCATTATTATGTAATCCAACATATCTAGGGATAATTCTTCTATGTGGTCTCTTATTTGGAAAATCTTCATGAGGATTGGAATCACCACTACCCTCTTGGTTAGATACTCTCATAAAAGTCCTATCATTTGGTTTATTCCTACAAGGAAGGTCAATGACTAAATTTTGTTAAGGTCTTGAATTTGGACGATTTATCATGAGAGCTTTATGATTAGGTTTCTTTTGAACTATAACTAGATTAGACCGATCTTGTTTAGCAGTAGAAAGGGCTCGAGACCATTCCTTGGACCCTATCAACAAGCATATCTCCATAATCAATAAAAACAACATAAGTACATGATAAACCTTAAATATATTACAAGATAAAAAAAACATAATATTCACAAGCATAGGGTCTTAACTCTAACTAAGAAGTTACTTAAGCATAATGAAGTTAAACATGTTATAAAGTAAAAGAGTTCTGAAAAGAAATACAACCATAATAATTAACTAAACTAGTAAATTAGTAATCTTCTTTGCTTCATAACTTCTTTAAGTCTTTGCTACTTCTCTTCTTATTTACTTCATATCTTCATGTCTTCATAACCATTACTTATAGCATTGTTAAAGTAAAACAAATTTAAGGAAAGATTAGCTAAGTAGCTAATCCTAACCAACTTAAAGAATTCTCTACAAGAAGAAAAGAATAACTAATCCTTAGAATGATGATGAAGTTCCTCTAAAAATTATCATATACCTTACATAAAAGCTGCATAAGAAATAGTTATTTTTGTATGAACCATCATAACCCTTCAAATATATGATCTAAGAGCTTGAATTTAGAGTAAATATACATGAGAAATCATGACTAAAACACTTAATACGAGTCATGTTGCATTCAACACAAGTTGTGTTGCATTTAACACAAGTTGTGTTGAGTTTTGATGATGAAATTCCAACATGTCAAGGCAATACGAGTCGTATTACCCATGAAACAACTCTTATTGATCATATGCTCAATAATTCATGCCAATTCGAGGTCAACATTGACATGACTTGTGTTAGTCATGATACAACTCGTGTCATGTATTTTCATGAAAACATCATCTTTTTGAGACAAATTTGAGTTGTATTAGCTTTAATACAACTCGTACCACGTGAATACCAAAATTCAGGTATAAATTAACCTTCTAACTCTATAAAATATGAGCGAAAGAGATTGTATACAAGAACTATATAAGAAAGTGACAATAATTGAGATTAATATACATGAATCAAATAAATCATACTCTAAAATATAAAATTCTATAATTAAATTGTCTAAATGCATGAAATGAGCTAAATAATAAATGTTAAGTGAAAAATATAGAAAGTACATAATATCTACATGAAAATGTAATTACTTGAAGATGAAAACATGTAAGTTATACTTAAAATATCTTATAATAAAAAAAATATACATAAAAAATGGTTATCTTCGTGAGAACAAGTTAACTTTGCTATTTGGTATTGTATTATTAAAATTATTATTTAACAAAGTAACATTCAAATATTTTTTCTAAAAAATAATTAAAATCCAATTTTAAAATTAATTTAGATTTACGAAAGTCTTTTGATCGCAGAGGTTAAAAAGGAGAAGACTGCATTTCTCGATATTCCCTTCGCACGATTCCCAGTGCGTTTCTTTTCTGTCGCTTCTCTGACAAACGCATTTTCTTCCGTATTAGATATTCTTACCATTTTAATCTCTCGTTTCTTTATCGATCCTCTCTGGCTTTCTTCAGTCCGGCATGGTGGCTGATTCCAAGTCTAAATCCGATATTTCCTTCGCCGGAACTTTCGCTAGCAGCGCTTTCGCTGCTTGTTTCGCAGAGGTATTCCAACGCTAGCCTTCTAGTTTTTTCTCTCTCTCTGATCTCGTTTTGCATTCGAGAATTTTACGATCAAGTGATGAACTCTTTTTTTCTTTACTGAACTTTTGTGATCGATGAATGTATGACCTGACGGCCTGATAGCTATACCTCTGTCGTTTAATATTGTTTCATTGTCGTTTTTTTTAAAATTCTCAAATATGCTGTAGAATTGGATCTACCTTCGTACAATTTTCTTGCTTTCTTTCCTTCCTACGAAATTATTTATATCGATTTCTATTTTGCTAAAGCAAATACAATCATACTAAAGTCTACTTGATAAATGTATTTTAATTTCATTCCACATAAAGAACAAGAAGATTTTTTTCTATAAAGGTTACCTTTTCTTTCCGTTTCTTTTATTTTTTTTTTCTTTCGTTTTGAGTGCTGCTGTTTGCTAAAGTTTGCTTCTTTTGCAGGGCCTCTGTTATAAGTAATATCATCAGATCATTGTGTCCAGATAGCTGGGCTATCATTTCCCTTAAATATACATGAACTAATGATTCTATACGTTCACACTTTCATCATGTTTGGAATGAATCTACTTAGAATTTATTTCATTTTGCAATTGGTTTGTAAATTCTAATCCTACCAAAATGTAAAATTGACTTGGAAAATTGAACAAGTCTGATAAACTCAAACTTGCACCCTTCCCGCTTAAATCTGATTTGTAAATTCTAGCAAGTTCTATAGAATTTAGCTCAGGAGATTGAATCCTCAAATAATTGAATCAAATGAATCTTTTATGGATTCAGTAATGAATATCAAAAGCTAATGTATTCTATCGTAGAAACAGTTTTCAGGCTTCTATCTGTTTCATTTTCTATTTATCGTTAGAATTGGTACAGCTGTGGGCTCATTTTATGTTCTAAATATGTAATGCTGACTCATAACCAGATTATGTAAATGGGGATAGCTGATGTAAATTGATCATAAGGCATTAGAAAATAGAATAGGTTATGTATGGTTTGTGTGCATTCTGGTAAGGAAATGGAATTTGAATCTTAGGTAATGCTGGCCTTCCGCACTATAATATTGGACAACAATTTAAGCTCTCCTATTACAAGGCTTCAGTATTACTGTACTTGGAATCATTTTGTTCATCAGCATCTGCTTAAATCCACTGTAGGTATGCACAATTCCTTTAGACACTGCAAAAGTTAGACTCCAACTCCAAAAGAAAGCTGCTGCCGGGGATGGATTGGCCTTACCAAAGTATAGGGGTATGTTGGGCACTGTTGCTACCATTGCTAGAGAAGAAGGTTTATCTGCCCTGTGGAAAGGTATTGTACCAGGGCTTCACAGGCAATGCCTGTTTGGAGGCTTAAGAATTGGGTTATATGAGCCTGTAAGTCTCAATGTCTCCCACCCAATCTGAACTATTGATCAAGTTTATATGTTCCACTGACTACTTGCATGTGTGTATAAAACTTCATGCGTGACAGGTTAGGACCTTTTATGTGGGCAAAGACCATGTTGGAGATGTTCCTCTAACCAAGAAAATTCTTGCTGCCCTTACTACTGGTGAGCCTAAAGACTGAACTTTATGAATTAATTTTTTTTAAAGCAAGTTGAAAGAGTCTCTTTTCAATTACTGTTAGGCTGGTCAATGTTAATGCGGTACAAGGATTAGTGTCGTGTTTATGTTTAATATGGTACCAGCCTTCCATCCTTTTTCATTTATTAAGCATATCTATGTCATCACTCAGGTGCTCTTGGAATTGCTGTGGCAAATCCAACTGATCTTGTAAAAGTTCGACTTCAGGCTGAAGGAAAGTTACCACCTGGTGTGCCAAGGCGCTATTCTGGGGCGTTAAATGCTTATTCTACAATTGTGAGGCAGGTTGTGAATTTATTCAAGACGGAAAAATTGAGGAATTGTGCATGCTGTATCTTGATCTAGTTAATAACTTGGCCATACTGTTTCTAAGCTGTCCATGAAAATCAGGAAGGAATCGGGGCACTGTGGACTGGGATTGGGCCCAATGTAGCACGAAATGCTATTATAAACGCTGCTGAACTTGCCAGCTATGATCAAATAAAACAGGTGAACTTCAATGTCTTTTCTTGTCTCAGGTAGTAAGTTTTTTTTTTTTTTAATTAATTCTAATTGGGCTATTTCAATGCAGACAATTCTGAAATTACCCGGATTCACAGATAATGTTGTCACTCATCTTCTTTCTGGGCTTGGAGCAGGTTTTTTTGCCGTTTGTATTGGTTCCCCTGTGGATGTGGTATGTTATATGCGCTCCCCTCTCATCTCTTCAGAATCAGTCTATAGTTGGTCTCTCTGGGTCTGTTCATGTAATTTGTATGTGGGCATTCATTCAAAAATTTTATCGATCTTGCTAGTAAGGCCTATTTGGCATTATTGTTTGAGGTCAAAGCTTTTTCTTATTATTGCTTTTTCTGTTCTATTGGTTGGTTTTTTATATTTTTTTGTAACTGTTTTTTCCTTTTGAAAAAAAATCAATTTATCTGCATTTTCTTAACAGCAATTTTGAAATGAAAATAATTTCCTTTCACAAAATGCAGTCCGCAAATGCAGTGCCAAAGGGGCCCATAGTATCACAATGTTACGTCTCCTGATCAAATAAGGAGCATAAACTTTACTAATGAACCAAAACTGCTTGATTATACATATAGATAACTTATGTTCTTCTGGCTTCGTTAAGGAGCATGCAGATAGCTATTAACACCACCTTTTGTAAACTAATCTCATAATTTTATTTTGCCTTTGCCAGTCTAAATGAAATGCTAACACTGATTTAACGGCTTTGGTTTTTGGCAGGTTAAGTCGAGAATGATGGGGGATGCTGCTTACAAGAGCACATTAGATTGCTTCATCAAGACTTTGAAGAATGATGTACGTTTTCTTTGTATACCCAAGTTCCATGTAAAATTAGTTATGTTATCAGGATATTATTGTTAGTTTAATGGCAAGAGTAAAGTTGGTGCTTTTACGCAACTTTGCTTGTAAATATTGAAATGTCTCCTTGTATAAATGGAGGGATTCATAACCTTATCTTAACAGCAACAACTGTTATCTGCAGGGGCCTCTTGCTTTCTATAAGGGTTTTATCCCAAATTTTGGGCGACTGGGATCATGGAATGTGATCATGTTTCTAACCTTGGAACAGGTAATGTAACGAAATCTCCTTGGTCAAGTAATTCCCTTCTGTTTTAAGCAATATGTTTCTTTCCTTACTAATATATGATTGAAATGCAATTGGAAATCATAATTAGTCATTCATAATTTTTCTAAAAGACATCTAATTCTGATTATTCCATTAACAGGCTAAGAAATTTGTGAGAAATTTAGAATCATCCTGAGCTGTTCAAATTACAGTCAGGCCAGCAGTGCATGGACATGGATGTGATGGAAGTAGTCTTGGAATTGATAAGTCTTCTCCTGGCAGTTATCATTATTCCTTTTTACTGATTTAGATAGAAACCATGAAAGGGGAATTTCACATACGCGAAAAGCTTCAAAATAATCATTATTTGGAATTTTATGATAGTCCATGGCCATTTCTTTAATTCTCCTTTTTTGGGGCCATGGCTACTTTTCTGAAATCAATGAACCATAAGTAGAAGGAACATTTTATATGAACATATATTTGAATTTGGTTCCAATTGGAAATTAATAATGTCATTGTTGTTTTCCCTCATTTTAATTATTTTCTTCAACAATTCACTTATAATATGTTCTCAAAAAGTGGTCTAATTATGTTATGTAAAATAAAATGTTGTATTGGAATGAGTAATATAACTTGAAAAGTTGGGATTTATAGTTAAGGTTTATACATTGTTTGCTTAAGTTTAGGTTCATGCGTATGCTCCAACATTATTAATTGCATCCCCACTTATTATTGTTAAGCGTTTGACTTTATTGTATATATTATATTATATTTATTAATAATAATTAATAATATAATTATATTTGTATATATAAAAGGGACCACGGATTAGGTTAAGTGACAGGAAAGTGCCGCACTTAATAGGGGAAAGAAAAGAAAACGCCGCAGGTCAAGGGAAAAGACACTGGATGGTTAGGTTTTTTAAAATTCTCTTTCTAGTACTATAATTTTTAAGAATTAAGAAGCTAAAGCTAGAATTAGTATTTGAGTGTTTTATTGAACAAGTTTTTCAAGGGTTGATTTTGAGGTTTTTGTATTGGATTTCTTGATGGTGGAATTTTCTCAAAGTTCAACTTGTGGTTTTTACCTTTGCTTAGAGGGTTTTTCATGTTAAATATTTGATAGTGATTGTGATTTTTGGTTTTTGTTGATTATTTGTTGATTAATTACTCTATTTAATTTGTACAATTATATTATTTATTTGTGATTTCAACTAGTGGTATCAGAATTTTAATTAATAGGGCGTGAGATTATTTGTATGACTTAATATGAACAGTTCATCATTTTTTTTATTAACAAGTATGATGGGAAAAGTAGTTTTACTCTTTGGTAAAGTAGAGTGAAGAACTTCTTAGTTCAATAAGGTTTAGCAAAAACGTTAGAAAGGAAAATAAGGAAAATCTAAGAAGATGAGGGACAGAGATTGGGTGGAGCTTGAGGAAAGATGTGTGAGCACTATTTGTTTTTGCATTGATGATAACGTTATAAATAATATTATTAAAGAAACTTTTGTCGTGGAGATTTGGAATAAATTGTAGAAATTTTATTTGGCTAAAAGTTTGACCAAGAAGTTACATACGAGAAATTGATGTTGAGGATGGTGGAGTACATGAATGAATTCAATGGAATCTTTAGATCAATTGAAAAAGTTTGATGTTAAAATTGAAGAAGACAAGATGCTAATGTTTATTTCTTTACTCCATGATTCATACGAGAATTTTCTTGACTCATTAATTGTTGGAAAAGATTCCTCGACAATGGGTGTTGTACAGACACAATTGGTGACGTATTAGTTTCTCAATGGGAAATTAGCGAGGACAATCTGATGACAAAGATGGATCTCAATATGATAAGTCTAGATCGAGAGTTAGAATATTAGATCAATTGAGTGTTATAAATGCAAAGAGTATGAGCATTATAAAATTAATTGCTCAAAGGGTAAAAAGGGTGAAGAGGAAGAGAATAATTCGGTTTCTCTTTATTGAAATGATGGAAATGTCGATTTAGTTACTTAAAGTAATAATGTATCTTCTAGTGATGATTGGTTATTAGATTCTTGTTGTGTTTCTCATGTTTGTTATAGGAAGAAATATTTTGATACATTCCAAGAAATAAAGAAGACTACTTTGAAATTAGGAAATAATTTCAGTAGGGTTAGCATTTGAACTGAATTTTTTTATCACTTATAAAGCGTACAAACTGAATGTTAATTTGGTTTGGTTCAATTTGAATTTTTACCTTACTTTTTATTATTATTTAGGTTATTGAATTGAAATTAAATTGAATTGATTGAATATTTTTAAAAACTGAAATTGAATTTATCGGTTTAGTTTGTTTTTTGATTTAGATTTAATTTTGCACATCCTTAAATTTTAGGTTAAGAGTCAAGAGTGTTGGGAATGTGGGGATTAAAATGTTTCGTGAATGTGGCTTACACTACAAAGATGTGCAAGAAACTAATTATTTTTTTTTTGAGTATGTTGGACGCCAAGAGTTTTGGCTATTTGCGAAAGGTGGAGTTGTAAAGGTTATAAAGGTCGTATGGTCTAAATGAAAGGCAATGAATTGTGTCCGAGGTGTGAAGAGATTGAACAGCATAAATAAATAACTGAGTTTTAGCTACACATGATGTATTGGTTGTGTTATTTTGATTGGAGTGTGTATAGCTGAATTAATGAAGGCTAATAGGATTAATTGCTCTAGTGGAATTTTCTTGAAGTTAGGTTTGTGGTTTTTTTTTTTTTATCTCTGGTTAAGAGGGTTTTTCATGTTAAAAGTATATGTGGTGATTTTGTTTCCGTTGATTATTCATTTTTAAATTAATGTGATTATACTTATATTATTTATGTACGACCCACCAGTCATGTGTGTTTGATTTATGTGTTGTTGTTTTTATTATTATGCTTGAATGATTTTTGAAAATTTAAAGATTTAACTAATGGTTGTTGATCATAAAAGTTTTACTTTATATTATCTTTTAACAAATGGTATAATAGTCTAACGAAATAAAATAAAATAAAACATACTTCAGAATTATTATTAGTTTATAATTTTTGAAGAATTTTACACTATTAGAATTTACATAAAGACAAAATGCTTAAATCAAAGAGATTTCTATAATCTTGTATATTAATAAAAGGGTTGAAAAAATATCATAATCTCGAAAACTTAAAAACCACTTATATTGTTATATGTATAAATGGGTTTGATCTACTTTAGTAACCAACTTTAGTAAATATTTTAAAATAACATCTTTAGGCTTAATATAAATTTCAAATAATAGATTTCATAAAAAACTATTACTTCTGTTAAATAAATTAAGAATAATTAGCCAGATGGTGAAATTAATATTAATATAAAACAAATATACTAGTTTTATAATTATTTGAATAAATAATGTATAATATATATACAACCCACTTTTTATTTTTATTTTTAATTTGAATTGACTATTAATTAATAGCATTTGATTTATTTTCATTGTTTTTTTGAAAATAATGTTTAGTATATTTGAATGTTAAATTATACTTACATAATTTATTTGGATAAATTTAAAATTTATTTTAAAATTGATAAATTTTTCATAAAAACATTCAGAAAAAATGATCCATCTATTATAAAGGAATAATACAATAAACATAATTTTAATAAATTGAATTGTATACAAATTTTTTAAATTTGATTCATTATCATCCTTACTCAATTTATCTAAAATTTGGATATCATGCAATCCATGAAAAATATCATATCCATTTTATGTCATACAAATTTTATAAACTTATAATAATTCATTCAAATATTTTTAATAGATACATCATATGAAATAGACTCTTGCTTATTTTCGATCTATTTATATTTTTCTAGTCCAAATTTGGATAAAATACATTGATATGGTCATATCATTATTGGTATTTGTGTACCATATATTGTATTGTTGAAACATTGATAAAGTATAGAAGGTAACTATATAGTTTTACCACTCTCCTCTACTTTTTTTTAACAAATATTTAAAATTATTTGAAATATCTTTAAATTCATTAATTATGTGAATAATTATGATTTGAATTAAGAAAATAGTATTTAATGTTAGAGAATTGTTCTAATAAGTAAACAATCATTCTCTTATCTTATTATTTGCAATCCTCTCTCTTTTACAAACCCTTGAGTTTTTTTTTATTGTATTCTTGATTTATATTCTATTAGGTTATGATGAGAGCTTATTGATTAGATAAAATTGTTATATATTGAAAGTTATTTGTCTGAGATTAATTTTCATTATAAAGATTTAAATGTAAAATATTAGAATATGATTCTTAAATTGATTCTTAGCTTGAAAAATCTAAAGTTGTAATCTTTTGAAAAAATTGTAGAATCTTAAATATTTGTTTGGATAAATGAACATAAACATAGAAATTGTTATATCACATTGTCCATTGGATTTCAAAAACAAATTTACATTAAAAAATCTATTTAACTCTTTTAATTTTTTTTTTGAAAGTTTACCCTTTAATTCCTAGAATTACCTCAATTAACTACTAACAAGGATTGAAAGAGATTTTTAAAGATATTATTTTAACTCTTAAATTTAATATCATGTATTAAAATGTTTTTTAAAAAGTTAAATTATTTTACCACAGTTTAATATTTTTATATGATCAGAAATTTTTTTATTTTATATAATTTATGATTTTTATTGAATTAAGTTTTTTTTATAGCCTATCAAAAACATATTTATTTTTTAGAAAAAATATTTCAATTAAATATCTATCTTAATTATTTTTAATGTATAATTATAATTATGATGATGATGAGTGCTCCCATGTAATGAACAACATAAAATTAGAAAATTTATGTTTTTATTAAAATTTTGTATAATTGGTATTATTTCCTTTTTTATATATAACTATTTGTTATTTTATTATTATAATCTATATAATGATAATGGATTCTAAAATAAATCTAAAGTTTATAAACATATTGATAAATTAGATATAACAATTAAATTATAAATAAAAATGTTAAACATAAAATAAATTTTTTTAATTAACAAATTTATTAAAGTTATAAATTATTTTTCTATTAATAAATAAATAAATATTTATTTAGTTATAACTAAAATGCTAAAGATATAAACATTTTTATTCAAACTATTATTTATAATTTATATTACTAATACATACTTATTTATGTTTATTAATTAAGTAAAAATAATTATATGAAAATTTTCACTAAAAATCAAATATTATTATTTATTTTATAAAGTTTAAATGAGTAAAAAATTATAGATAATACAACAAGAGTAAATTATACAATGTTAATTCTTTATTATGTACTATTGAATTTAGGATTTTGATCCTTCATAGTAAATTGGATAGAATCTAAAAGGTTCATTATTGAAAAAAATATCAAAAAAAGACTATTAGTTTTTATAATTTTAGTTAAAATTTTTAATTTTGATAATTGAAGTTTAAAAATAAGCAACATTAAATTTAGAGTGGTTAGACATAATCTTGTCTATGTTTACTCACCCAAACACACAACATAGGTTTTCACTAATTTTTTTCAAGATTATACAAATTAATTCTTTAATTAAGAATTAATACCTTAGTGTTTTTAAGATTCATATTCAAACCTTTATAGTTGAGATTAACTCACGATAAATTCTCTCAAATACAACAATAATTCCAAATAAGTGTTTTCATCAACCCAAAGTAAATGATAAGTTCAAGGCTAAGCAAGAGAGCTTTTTTGTATTCAATAAAGAAAGAGAGAGCTTAATAATTCAAAGAATCAAGTTACTTACTTGATAGAAGTGATTTCAAATAATAAATATGATTCTCTTACTATAGAGATTTGTTACTCTAAGTATTAAATACATTTACAACCATTACAATCTTTTTAAGATAAGTTGGAAAATTATGTAAATCAATTGCGTACGGTCGTATTAGTGCCTATATCATAGGACACTCGAGATACATAAATTTGATAGTAGCATTAGTACAATCATATAGGTTAAGTGGTATGACCATAGAAACCTTCTACCTAAAAACTTAAAAAGTGACCTACTGGCTATAATAAGTGATGGTACAACCATACTAAAATATAATACACTTATGCAATAATTATTTTACAATATTTCATAGAAATGTATAGGAAACTTGTTTGTTAACATCAAAATACACATTAAGGGATCTAAGTAGGCTAATAATCTCCCCCTTCCCCCTTTTTGATGTTGATAAACAAAACTCACTCTCAAAACAAGTATATACAAAAATTTTACATAATCATAACATGTCTAACATATTTCATATAAACATAACAACCATACAACTAACTATCTTCATAAACATGATAAGGCCATATATCATAGGGCCAAAAGAGTTCAAAACAACATAGCAATATTTACAAACATTCAAAATAACATAACAATGTTTACAAACATAACACCAATAAACAACATAACATGTTACACCCGCACTAGAGACCCTAGGAGTTATGTATTTATGTGTGTGTATGCGTAGATGAATGGTAGGATTGAATGAGTTCTTGATATGAGAATGAATGTGTATTGATGGTTTTGTGTTTGTGTTTGCATGAATTAAGATGTAAGTATCTAATTGCTTTGCTTATGTGTCGTTGCCTTATTAAGAAGCGTGTCTTCTCGGTTGGATGAAGGACGGCTATGATACTTGTGTAGGTATGTTTTGGAAGTGTTGATAGGGTTAGCAAGGGAGTTTGTGACAGGGATCTTGCAGTTTAGGCTTGCCAATAGGCATAGTTTGAGGTTTCGGTAGTGGTACGGGCGTACGGCATCACCGTACAGGTGTACTAAACAGGGGAGCTATAGAGATTTTAAGTCCTGGAGGGCGTACGGGCGTATCAAAGGGTGGTACGGCCGGACACCAACTCACAGGAATTTGGGTGCATCAGGAAAATCGAGGACGTACGGGCGTACCGAATGGGGTACGAGCGTACTGTTACTTGCAAGAATGGTGTGCATCAGAAGTTTTAGTTTGGTACGAGCGTACCAAAATCCGTATGGCCGTACGCGACTTAAGTTTGACTTTTTAAGGGTTATGACTGAACATTTTTCCTTAAGTTTCCTTCCTTTTCTTAAGTTAAAACCTTCCTAAACCTTTCCAAAGATTACACTTAGAGTTCCTAAGCATTCTGAACGTGCGAGAACGAGGAATAAAAGATAGAGCTTGATTGAGACAGGGTTAGAGGCTTACGTGAGGAGTCGCTTGATTGTCAGGTTAGTGCTAGCTTTGTGTCTCTTGCCACCTTTTGGCTTATTGCTGTTGCCTTGAGACTTGAATCTAGTCTAGGCATGTGTTTGTGATTCGTATGGTATCATTTTGCTATGATATGTTAATGCTTGCAATCAAGATGCTTGGATTTGATGTCTTCCTTGCTTGATGATATGATAAATGCCCCACCCTTTTATGGTATGAGGGGTATTTGCTTGAATGAAATAATGACATGCATGGAGATGAATGATAAATGGAAGAGAGAGAAAAGAAAGTGAGAAATGAGGGCAAAGCTCAGCTCTGGGCATACTGGGTCAATAATGATAATGGGATTCCTTCAGGAATCATTAGATAAGTAACCTCCCGAGAAGAAAGATGAGTCTTAAGACCTATAGTAGGAATTGAGTGTTGAGCACTCCACAGTTATATGGCCTCCTTCAGGAGATGAGTACCGGTACCTATCGGGACCCAGTATGTACGAAAGGAATGTGCACAATGATAGGAAAATCAAAGTGAAAATAGAGAACAAATGAGGGAGAATGCATTCATATTGATATACATGTTGCGTGCTCTCTTGTGTCAGTTTGACGATGTGGTTATGTGATTGATAGCTATGATATATATCTGTATATCTGTGTTTCTAGCACCACTGAGTTTATCTCAGCGTTTGTCATTTGATGAACGTAGGTTCAGAGCCCTCGGGTGAGCGAGCAGAGAAGGATTAGAGGTCGTCAGCTGAGATAGCCAGATCTCGACGTGGTATGGGACTCCTGAGGCACACTCCAACCCTTTTTTGGCTGTGTAGTTAGTATGGCAGTAGTTGTATAGCTTTTGGTGATGATTAATGTACACACTCACTTATTTGTATTAGTTATGATAGAGTTCATATATATGAGTCGCAGATCTACCTATTATTATATCGTTTGAGTATATGCCAGGTTGTCCAGGGTGTTATAGAATATCATATTACTTTCATCGCACCATAATTAAGCTTAGAGACGTGTTCCCATACGACGTCTTCATGATGTATCCTTTGTGGTGTTGGCATCGGTCTTCTTCTAGGGGCCGTTGTCTATGCCACGGGAGCATGTCCTCCTGGGTATGGACCGGGTGTGACATGTTATAGTGGTATCAGAGCTATGGTTTAGCTCGATGAGTTTCATAGTTGTCAGTTAGGACTACTGCCTGTGTCTAGGAAGCTACACATGAGGAGTTGCCAGTCTTTACCGCTGCTGACTGTTAGGTTTATGTCTATGTTTGTTGTGTTACAGATTCAGTGCTATGACGGATAGAGCCATCATTATGGGTGAAGAGGAGGGGGGTAACTTTAATCCCCAGGAAAGTTCATTTGAGACTGGGAATATTAGTGGAAGGCAACTACGTCAGGAGGAACAGGCTGGACCCAGTGTGAGGGCACCACAAGCTGATAGGGTTGATGCCTCAGCAGCTGACCCAATGGTAGCACATTTTGCACAGTTTCTTCAGTTTATGCATGCACAGGGTCAGACTTTACCTATAACCCCAGTACCACCTCCACCCCCGCCAGAGCCCAAAGAAGAGCACAAGTTGGATTTTAAGAAGTTAAGAGCGTATGGGGCTACGGATTTCATTGGGACTATTGACCCGTATGTAGCTGAGATGTGGCTAGAGAAGATACAGAGAGTGTTGAGACAGTTGAAGTGTCCTGAGACTGCCAAGTTTGAGTACACCATCTCCCTTTTGCAAGAAGACACATATGAATGGTGGAAAACCATTCCACAGAGTATGGCGGATCCTCCGGTGCTTACATGGGCTAATTTTCAGGGGGAGTTCCGACAGAAATATGTGCCAACAACTTATACGGATCAAAAGCTGCATGAATTCCTGAATCTAAGGTAGGGGAACATGTCAGTGGTAGAATACGAAAGGGAATTCATGCGGTTAGCTTACTATGCCACCAATATCCTGACTTCTGGACGAGAGCGGTGCAAGAGGTTTGAATAAGGTTTGAATCTCTGGATTAGAGCATTGGTTCATGGTTTTAACTACGATGACTTTTCAGCTTTAATGGCCAATGCGTTGAATCAGGAACGGATTCTGCAAGAAGGGCAGATGAGGCAAGAATCTTTGAGAAGACCGTTCCGAGAACCGAGTTCTTCATCAGGATCCCCGAAGAGGGGGAGATTCAGAGGTCCATTTTCTCCACGACCGGTAGGGGTACGACCGCCACCACCTCGATGGATACAGAGTGGGAGACCCATCTATTCTAGTGGTAGTGGCAGTACGAGATCCAGATTGATGGCATGTCGCACTTGTAGCCAGACACATCACGGGGCTTGTCGGATGGGGTCAGATTTGTGTTATTGTTGTGGCCAGGCTGGGCACTATGCTAGAGAGTGTCCTACACGTGACAACATCCCGGTGCACACTGTTTCAGAGGGTGGTTCCTACCAGCCAAACCCGAATATGAGATTGGGTTCAGGAAGTCATTAGGGTGTTAAGAGAGGCAGAGGAAGAGGCAGAGGAGGTCGTGACAGTGGGAGTTGAGGGACGAGCCAGGAATCAGTAAACCAAGCAGTTGGTGTCCCTACCAGAGTATACAACTTGGTTCAGCAGGACAAGCAGCATGCCTCTGATGTTGTGATCGGTAATGTCTTTATCTCTAATCATGAGGCATTAGTGTTATTTGATCCAGGTTCTTCGCATTCATACATTAATACAGGGTTTGCCTGAGTACTTAAGATGTGTAGTGAGGAGTTAGGTTATGAGATAGTGGTATCAAGTCCATTAGGCAGGAATGTAATAGTGGATAGAGTATTGAAACGGTGTCCCTTGAGCATACATGGTGTGTGTTTCATAACCGATTTAGTTGAGATGTCGTTTAGGGATTATGATATTATTTTGGGCATGGAATGGTTAGCACAGTATAGGGTAGTGATGGATTGTCATCTGAAAACTATGACCCTGTAGCACCTAAATCAGATTGTGGTAGCGATACGGGGGAATGTGTCGTTCGTAATAGCGAGGTTGATTTCTGCAGTGACAGCATAGCGATTGATAGCACAGGGTTGTGAAGCAATCCTCGCACAAGTGATAGATGCTCGACAGGGAGAGGTTCAGTTGTTAGACATCCCGATAGTTTGTGATTTTACAGATGTTTTTCCTGAAGAGTTGCCAGAGTTGCCATCGGAATGAGAAGTTGAGTTTGAGATAGAGGTGCTACCAGGTACGGAACCAATTTCCATTACTCCTTATCAAATGGCACTATTGGAATTGAGGGAATTGAAAGTGCAGTTGTAAGAACTCCTAGAAAAAGGCTTCATTTGTCACATCTTTTACCCACGTAGACATGCTCCCGTAGAATGTCTATTAACTTTATCTTCTAGAAAGTCAACAAACATCCTACAACGGATTTGCGTACATTTTTTTTTACAATTTATAAATATGCATACGATCTAACATCCAATAAATTTCAATCCCTGGATTATCATAATATCACAATTACCTTATCATCATATCAGAGTTATCACTTGCATACATATTTTAATTTAAGCATCGTCATAATTATTCATTATTACAAACCATTCATAATGTTACTTAATTTAAGGTATTGCCAAGTACCATACTTAAAAGTTTGCACAAACTTGCGGAATAGAAGTCTGAAGGATAAATAAATCCTTACCAGCTATTTATTCAAAGCTTACTGCTGACAGTTACTGCTTCTGTTCCCGGCCTTACTAATACCTATGTTTATCAAATGACAAACGCTGAGTATAAAACTCAATGGTGCTAGCATAACAAGTATCAATAACATACAATACTCATGTATCATAATAAATAGATTCATCAACATATAATTCATGAGTAATTATAGAATAAATTAAATCCTCACATCATATAAGCTACCATTAATTATTCATCTATCATGTTAATCATATCATAAATATTCTAGTATGTCATATCATAACAATATTATTTATTTCATAGCATATTATATCATCATAGTGTATCATGTCATCATAGTATATCATATCATTATTGCATATCATATCATCTTAGCATAATCATATCATCATAGCATATCATGTTATCATAATATATCACATCATTATAGCATATCATGTCATCATAGTATATCATATCATCATATCATATCATGTCATTATAGTATATCATATCATTATAGCATATCATATCATCAACATGTGTATATAA
>CANYBF010328349.1:0-19820 GCA_948192965.1 Dalechampia spathulata
TTTTTACATATCATGCATATGATATGTTATTCATGCATACGCATTGCATACGCCTTACATACGCCATATGTCCAACGCTAAAATGAATCTCAAAATGTTAACGCATAACGTCATACGCTATTTGCCATAAATATGTGCTTACATATTAGGTTGTCATATTATGCATATGATATGCCATTCATACTCACATGACATGCATATACCATGTTACTTTTATCGCTATATCACATGACATGCATAAGCCATGCCATCTAAATGCCATATAGCCTTATATGTCATTCTACGTGCAACTTTGCAACGCCAATTCACATGACGCGCTGTGTGCTTACAATTACGCTTGCATGCTTGCCTGCTTAGGACAATTAATTCCAACTAAAATGGTAAAATTGATTTTGGAAACTCATAGAATAGATCTCTACCACCCGAACCCAATCTCTGAAGGGTTTAACTATCACTCATGCTATGGGTCGGTTGGACCAATCCGGAACCATCCGGTGGCGACTCCCTTACGACTCTTTCGAGTCCGTATCATTCCCTAAGGGAACCCCTTAGGAAGATTGCGCTTTCCCTCCAAGTGCGGTCCCCGGTCTGTGACTTTCGCAAGCCTCGCTCTGGGCCCTGGTAGAAACCGGCGCTCACAACATTGTTATTGTTTGATATAAAAAAATAATACTTTTAATATTATTTTAAATTAATTATATTGATTTTTAAATTTTTCTAAAATTATATTTTACATAATGTTTTTTGAATATTTATATTTATCTTTTTAAATACTAATAAACTCAAGGATAGTTTACTTAAGATATTGAGAAGGTTGATTAAATGGAATCAGTTACCTTAAATCATATACAAAGTTAAGTGGTTAGATAATGAAGGCTTAAGATCAAAATTTGTAATATGAAAATAATAGAAGAATAATAACAATATAAGTAAAGTTAATTATCCTATACTAAAAGGTTGAGTTATATATATATTGGTGTAATGTACCAAATCCTTGTAAGATTAAATACTTTCATATATATAAGATTATATGCACTAAAGAGTAGGAGATTTTATGTTAGAATTGGATTAGGAATCTATATCTAAATAAGAGTTCCATTATTCGTTTGTCATTAAATGTCCCATTATTAGTCTGGTCTAAGTATTTATGCTTGATATGTTTTTTACCGAATAGACCTTTTATCTAAACTTGCTTCAATTTTTGCTCGATTCCATCTACCCTAATAAGGTAAATGATGTTTTAAGGTATACATTGAGAGCTTGGTTGGTTAGATGACTTTTATATCTCAAGTAAATTGATAGCCTAATCAATCATGCAATACTTATAGCTTAACTCTTAATGGCCTAGATAACCCTACTATATAATTCTATCAAATCCATTTTAGTTGGACAGTCTTTATATCTCTTTTATCCTTAAACTTGCCCTCTTTTCTCTTGATATTGCTTAGTTATGTTAAGGTATCATATTGATTCATCATACCTATCACATCAATCATTCTAGTGACTTTTTTAAATTATCATGAATTTCCATGTTAGTAATGATGTTTGCTCTTCTCGAAGTGTCTTTTCATTTATTCTAAACCTTATTTATAAAAGCAATCTTTACTTTATTTTACCATATTTTCCAAATAGTAAATTTTTGATTTCTTTTTGTCCATTTATCCTCTATTTCATGCATCATTATTGTAAACTTCTATCAATTACTAGTACAAGTCATTTACTTAAACTATTTACCTATGGAAAAATGTCTTCCTCCACCACTCCATCAATTCTTAATGAGTGTGATTATGCCTTTAACATTTCTAATGCAAATATTAAGGATTTAATGTAATTCTCATCATCACACTTATGAATATAAGTTTAGATCAAATAAAAAATCCTTCATTATCCCTAATTCATATACCCTTTCACTTCATCCTTTTCCTTTGTTTGTTTTTTTCCCTTCCTCAAAATGATATAACTTTGTAGAAGGAGCATTTTAAATCAAGGCTTAGGTTGCTCTTAAACCCCTTCTTACATGATGTATGTTAATTTCATAATATCACCCCTGACCAATTCTATCATAATTCTATTTAGATCACATCTCCATTCATAGCATCCTTACGTGTTTGGATTTTATGCATGACTTAGAATGATTGAATGAATGATGCATGAAATCCATGAATGAATGATGCATGAAATCCATGAATGCATAATGATTTTATGGATGCTTTGATATGGAACATACATTATGAATGTGTTATGGATTAATGCAATTAGAGAGGAAAGACATGAAATGAAGTGAAAATGTACCTAGGATGCCTCTTTAACATGCTTTTAGTGAATGCTTTAAAAAATACTTAAAACCGAAAAGCAATGTTTATGCATGGTACAAATGTTATATTATGAGAAAGTATATGTTAGAATGTAAATTAGAAAGTATAAATGTAGTTAGAATTAAAAATAAGTTAAGTTGAAAGTAAGGGTATTATGGTAATTTCACCTATAGAGAGGGGGTGTTTTTGGAAAATAAAATCATGTATGTAGGATATGTGATGTAAGTTATGTATGTATGAGATATATGATGTGATAATTTAAGAAAAACCATTAAATAAAATGGAAAATTAAATTAAGGAAGGAACCAATAGGATGGTGACAAATATTGCCATATGATTAGACCTTTCCTTGACTTCATGTAAATTACTTAATTAAAAGAGAAATTAAATGAAATAGTAAGAGTGTTGGATGAAATTTTCTCTTCTTCCTCTAAACCATACAAACCACATTTCTTTTCCTTATTCTTTTCCATTTCTAATCTAAATCTTACACTTTTCCAAGGTAAAAACTTATGAATTTTATGTTTTTAATGTTGTTTTTGCTTGATTATTCTTTTATATGTTCTTATTACTTATTGTTGATGGTTTGAATTTGAGTTCTTATTGATGGAAGAATTCAGTTGGAGGTTGAAAATGAGGTTTATGCATGGATTTTGTTGAATTGATGAAGGAAAGATGGAAAGCATACTTAATTTTCTATGTTTGATATATTTTGATGAAGTTTTGCTTATGGAATGTATATGTATGTAAACCCTAGGTGACCTATGTTTGAAGGACTCATATGACATTGTATTATGTGTGTATGATGTGAATTAAGTGAATAATTATGAAGAAGATGAAGTAATATGCATGAGAAGTGAGAAAAATGCTTAAAAATAGTTATTGCCTTAATTTTGCACTTATGTAAAATGACCTTTAATTTTTGGTTTGATGCCTTAAATCATCAGATTGTGTATTAGAATAATGAATTATGATGTTAGAATGAAGAAAATAAAGTTTTAAGGCAATTGGAATGAAATTGCAAAAGTTATGCTCAAAGTGGTGTCAAAGGAGCAGCATGTGTGTGTGTCCTTGTATATGGCTACATTAGGTAGTATTTTGGTGCATGAATGTTAAAAAATATGATATGGTAATGTGAGTAACATGTAAAGGTATGTGTTTGTGCAATATGTTAAGATTTTAAGGTGATTAAATACCATAAATAAGACATGCAACCTAAGTGTATATAACTTACCGAAACTGAATGGTAAAAAGGTAGATTTAGAGGTTTACGGTAATTGCATTTTGACCACCTTAATGTTGGAGTTCGTGATGTATAATATACTGTTGGAAATATCTTTGAATATAGTTTCCAATGGTACTAATCTTGTAAATTTCCAAAGTCATTTTTATGGTCTAAAAATTCATGCCATTTTCATGCTCCAAATATGCTCATTTCAGGTGACATTTAGGCAGAATTTATAGGCATTTGGAAATTTGATGTTTAGAGGCTTTAATGATTGAATTTTTGGATGTATTATATATTTGAGTATAGTTTCTAATGGTTTAAGAATCACTTAATTTGGAGGTCATTTACTTGGTCAAAATTCTTGTACAATGAGAACTGTTCATGAGGTAGAATATGTATGGACTTGAAATGCATGCATGTTTTAACACCAAAGTAATTCAAATTGAAAATGACCAATTGAATAGTAACTTACCAAATGGATAGTGTAAATTGACCCAATGAATAGTACTCCCTAAGCATGTTTTGGTCACTAAAATATATAGTATCCAAGACATCTAAACTTAGTATTAAAGTTACTTTAGTAATAAAACTCAATATTATACCTAAGAATATAAATATAAAACATAATATTGAGGTTAATATAACATACTTATGTAAACAATCCTAAACCTTGTAAATGTTTATTAAATATGTTACTTACATGTCATTACACATAAGTATGACTTATGTATGCAATTATTCTTGGAATGTGATATATGAAATGCTTTGAAATGGAATGCTATAAAGTGATACTTGAATGTTTCCTAAGTATGAAAATTGATTGGAATGTATAAATGGTAATACTAAATGGTTATGAAATAGAAATGTGATAGGTTCTGATAATGAATTTCATACGTCTACCCAAGCTTTTGATAAGGTTAAAAAGGTGACAGGTTTATGCTTGTCACTTTATGATCTCTCTTAAGGTATTGAAATGATGTAGTTACATTAAAATGCTAATATTTTTCATAAATTGGATACAATGGTTGATGATATCATCTGATGTACTTTCCATATGATCATTATACATCATCTACATTTCATGTTATGAATCATAAAAGCATACATGCATATTCATGACAATTATACAAAAGTTATAAGGTGGAGAGATATGATATGAAAAGAAATGTACTAGGTCAACCTTCCTAATTGGGAATAAAAATATGGATTCTCTTAGTAGAATCATATAACAACCTTTTTGATAGGAAGTAAAAATATGGGTTCACTGAACCATACAACTACATTTATGTTTTCCCTCCTACAGGAGATGAGTACCAGTACATAGAGGGACTAAGAACAAAGTAAATTGTGCACAATATTACAGAGTGATAAAAGATGATACAAAATGATAAAAAGGAGAGTGTAAAGCATTAATGTATTCTCACAGACATACATTATCATTTATACATGCTGTAAATATGAAAGTTATTGATGATGAAGTACTTTATATGTACATATATTGTTCATATGCATGAACATAGATGGTACTATTTCTATATGGTATTTCTTACAGGAAAGTTACAATATGCGTAATATGGTATTACTATAGCAAAGATAACTATAGTAGTTACTGTAGTAGAGGTACTGTAGCAATTTATTGTAGCAAACGTTATATTGCAAAAAACATTTATACATCCTTTGTAGGGTAATTAATGATTTCCTTTCTTAAGAGGTTGTTAATTATGCTACGGGAGCATGTTACACCAGTTACAGGTGTGACAATTTAGATGATTTCAAATGCAAAGAATTAACCATTTAATTTTTTACCCACCTTCTTAATGATTTGCATGACTTAGTTCAAATCTAGTAAACACTTGGCTTATCTAAAGCTCAAAGAGAAATAACACTAACTTTTTTATTAATTTTCCTTCATTTATCAAAATATATGTGGGATAACTTCTTTTCTGTAACACATCCTTTAACTTTTTAGAGCTTACCAGGGTATAGGATGCCACACCTAAGGATCCTAAAGGAACCAAGTTGTTAAATTTTAAAGAAATATTCAAGTCAACTTTTTTATACTTGCTTGACTAGTGGTTGGAATATGAAGAACATGGTTCCTTAGGTTGTCTCTTAGTTAGGAGAAGGGAAAAATGTCCTATTTAAAGGTAGTTATTTTTACTTCTTTATTTGTTATTTTTTTTAAGAAACTTGTGTTTGTTACATTAGTATTTAACACTTCTCATTTTTACTTAGTAGTTATGAATATAAGGAAAAGGAAGGCTAGCTCTTTGCATGTGTCTTCAATTCTAATTGTGGTTGTCTAGACCACTCTTAATGTTCCTCTAGTTATTCCTCCTGAACCATCTATTTCTTTGGATATAGTGGACGGCCCAGACTCTTAGGGAGGTAGAAGTGGAGAATTTTTCGCAATGGGTGAAAGCCTAATGGAGCAATGCTACATGGAGGTAGAAGGCCTACGGGCTGTGAACTTCTTTTCCCAAAGAAAAAGCAATGATGGTATCTGGGAAATAAGCATCAACTAACTCTGTGCCAGCAGCCGTGGTAATACAGAGGATGCAAGCGTTATCCAAAATTGACTTAATTGAGAATTTAACTCTTATCGAAGTGATTATTGAAAATCTAGCTTCTACTGTAAGGATGACTAGCCTCATGGTCAACTTTTGAAGGTGACTAAGAAGCTAAATATCAATAGAAGATATAGATATCATGATGATGATTGGTCACTCTATTGAGTTATTTATTAATATGGATTGCTTAGAAAATATTGATCTAAAAGAATTCAATGGTTGAATGATATCCTATTATTTGGAGTTGGTTGGTTACCTTTGAAGCTTGGATTTCAATGATAATAAAAATTCCTTAGCTTATCAAGAGTTAACTTAAAGGAAGAAGGAGAGAGCTGACATTGTTTAGGAATGTATTGAATGTTTGGAGGCATAATTGAAGGCTACATTTAATACCATCTCCCATTTGGAGGAGCAAAATTTAGAGCTAGATTTTAAAGTTGTCTAGGTGAAGAAAAGGGTAAAGAAGAGTGCTCAAAGAACTATCTAATAGTTTTATTACTTAGAGGAGTAAATCCCTTTCATTTTTGATGTATATAATAGTATATTGTTTACCCTATTAGCTATAAACTTGGATTTTGAAAGAGCATGTGTGTTGACCCTGACTTTTCACCCTTGTGCGATTGTGGGTTTCTGTTGATTCGGATCAATTTTAGACCCCGATTACACACATATTGGTTTTTGTGGCCTCCTCTGTGTGCTCTGGTGTATAGAGCACTTTGTAGCTGGTGGGGCCCACTGCATGGTCTCACGGGGCCCACAGCTCACAATAACCTATTCTGTGTATTCTATACTTACAGAACACATTCCACTGCTGCCTACGCATGGCAGAACGCTTGGCATACCATTTGCCACATTCTGGGCCCACTACGCTGTAGGGCCCGCCTAGTACACTGGTGGGGCCCACCACCTCTGTCAACTCATTATGTGTTCTGTACTTACAGAAAACATTTCACTACTGCCTACGCGAAATAGAGTGCACATAATGCAAAATATTGCATTTTGGACGTTTGGCACTATTCACCTGAAATAATACCCGGGTAGGGCCCACCACTTTCGCCTATCCATTCTGGGTGTTCTGTATGCACAGAAAACCCTCTACATCTTGCCTACGCGAGGCATAGCACTTGGCATCCCAAATGCCAATTTCAGGGCCCACTACACTGTGGGGCCTACCAAAGGCACTATTGGGCCCCGCTAACCATTTTGCTCATTTTAAGTGTTCTGACGAGGTGTTGTGCGAGGATGATGATGTCCCTATCTTTGTACTCTTCAATGATGATGTAATCCCATCCAAGTATAATGCAATGAAGAATAACTTTGCTTATGTTTGTGATGTGTATTCTTATGGCATTGTGCATGAACATGAGCATTTCTGACATTAACGCATCATGCATCAGAAATGTTAACATTAACACAGATGACAAGCCATGTATCCTCTAGATTGCATTAGACTTGACCTCTGAAGAGAGAATAAAAATAATCAGCACATTGAAAAAGCATATAAAGCCTTTGCTCTAGGCTATGAAGACATTCCGGGTGTTGACAGAACTATTATAGAACACGAAATTCTGACCAAGCCTGGGTTCAAGCCAGTTAAGAAAAAACTACGGTGCCTCCGACAAGAGTGATCCAAGCCAAGATAATCAAAGGCAGATGAATTGCTGAATTCTTAGCATCTAGGCTGATGGATGACTCTGATACACTTGAACTAGACTTCCCATACGAGCACTTGGGGGCAGTTGATGTCCAAAAATGGCAATTGCACTTTAACGATGCAGTCAACAGAAGAGGTGCAGGTATAAGGGTTGTGCTAATCACTCCTAAAGGTGAACTAATTATGCTCTCAATGCGGCTAAGCTTTCCAGTCACCAACAATATGGCTGAGTATGAAGCATGTCTCTTCGGGCTAGAAACATTGGTAATGATTGGTGCCTAAGATGTACAAATATTTGGTGATTTGATGCTTATCATTCACCTTCGATGCATGTCATTCACCAATCCATTGATGAGAAGCGGCTGAAAGCTCTCTATCATCTACAGCTTTACAAAAAGTATATGGTAAATGCATTCAATAGAACGGTCAAGCCTGTTACTATATAGGAAGGTGATCTAGTTCTAAAGCAAGTCAGATTAGCCATCCGCAACCCCCATAAAAAAAAAATTCAGACCGAATTGGGAAGGCCCATTCCTGGTTAGAAAGATCCTATCCAAAGGTGCTGTTCGCATTTCAAACTTGGAAGGCAACGAACTCTCAGAACCTGTCAACCTTGACTGGCTGAAGAAGTATTTTATCTAAAGCAAAGGGCAAAAGAAAAAGAGCAAAATAAAAATGAAAAGTCTTGTGAGTTGAAAACCTGCATAGGCGGCTCATACAAAAATTAAGACAAAAAGAAAAAAAAACATTTTCTCGATGAGTTGAAAATCCGCTCAGATGACTCATGCAAAAGTTAGAGCTCTTATAAGCAAAAGGAGAGCGCTAAAATGGTTGATCAAAAAATCTCGCCCAAGACTGATCAATGACAAGGGTCGAGTCTGATGCATATCGAGGAACTTCTATGTTGATTTTAACATTTTTCTTGCGAATGTTTTAATCTCATTAATGTGAATGGAACACATGTTCATAAACTTAGCCATAAGTAATACTAGTTTCAAACACAAAGTACTGTCTTTCTTTATTGCATACAATCTTGTTGCTTAACAATTCCTTGCGGTACAGAATCCTAGTTGTGGCGTAACACCCATAGCTTGTACTCATCATTTGTAGCATACCGAGCTCCAAGGGCCCCTACTGATATTATCTTCAGCATCTAAACTCTGATAACGGAACGTAATTCGTGTAAGCCCATACCGTTACATGCTATATATGCCAGCTTGGCAACGGAACACAATTCCTGTAAGTCCACACCATCAAATGCTATATATGTCACCATGGGCAGGTCCACCACACCTTATCCTTTAGGATGGCTCTCATTTGCTCGACCCAGCCATCAAATATCAGCGCTTTACCTCACTGAAGGTATAGCCTCTCCAAATATGGGTATAAGGTACGCATCTTTATAGATCACCCACTGGAGATATCAAGATCCCTAGCTTCTCCTGAAGCTAAAAATAAAAAAAAACAAAAAAACAAAAAAAAAAAAAACAACAAAGGCTCGCTGAGTTGAAAACCTTGCAAAAGGCTACTCAGGAAAAAATTAGAGTGACCCGTTGAGCTAAAAACCCAATGGAGCAGTTCAGGCAAAAGTTAGGGTTTGAAGCAAAACCAGTCGCCTGATGAGCCGAAAACCTTGCAAAAGGTGACTCATGCAAAAATTAGGGCAAAACATAATTTTTCTAAGTTGAAAACTTACAAAGGTGGCTTAGAATTCTTACATGCATTAGAAGCAGACTACACCAATAGTCCAAGTTCTACTACTCTCAGCCATGAAGAGGTAGTCACGAGCTTATGACCATACAGTGAGAAGATAATAGTAAGGCCTACAGAACCCTCTGTAATCAGCAATGGCCTCATCGTCAGCTAGACGGTCTCTCTAGCCATTAGCTCAATTATTTGAGCACGGCGATCTTGCTCTGTGCATTGATTCATCTACATTAACACAAGCATATAGACTCATAAGTCATGCATTCATGCATAAACAATATGCTCATAATTATGATAGGTACTTACTTGGACTTCCAAATCGGCAGAATCAACAGACTAATACCTAAAAATTTAGGTATTTTTTCCTAAACCAATTCAATTACAATTTCACTTACAAATTATTTTTCCATGTCTAGCAAAGACAGGAAATTGATACAGCAGACGATCAAAAGTAGTCAAGCCCTTGACTTCTGGTCAAGCCGTTGACCAGACAGTGTTGCATTCCGATAGAGGGTCCCAAATGCAGACTTTGGGGACAGACAACAGTTATTTGATGGCGCGAGAATAGATCTGATGATTGATCACCCTGACCCAGCAGATGGTCACCTTTGGTTCAGTAGCTGAACCACCCTATCCAGCAGAGATCACAGAATCAAGCCTTTGATTCCTAAACCCTAACGCATAGGCATTTGAATGCAGACTTCAGATGAATAACTCACAAGAAAGCCATCGGTCTCGTAGTGACCACCAGTCAGCCCTGATTGGATAGCTTGAACATCGGGCTCCCAATGACAGAATTGGGATTTTTACTGGTCAAAACCGTCGACCAGAAAATGTCAGAGACCTAGCAGAGGATCCTAGATACCGTTCTGGAGATATCTGACATTTATATGATGGCACAAGCATCAACCCAGAAGATGGTCACCTTTGGTCCTGCAGTTGACCACTTGATCCAGCAGTGATCACAGAACCAAGCCTTTGGTTCCTAAATCCTCGCAGTAGGCATCTGGACACCGACTCCAGATGATTAACGCTCGTAACATAGCCATCAGTCCCGCCGTGGACCACTGATCAGCATTGATCATCTAGCCCAAGCATCGGGCTCCCAGTGGCAGAATTGGGTCGTAAGCCTCAGCATGAGCAACAGATCAGCATTGATCACATCTAGCCCGAGAATCGGGTTCCCAGTGGCAAGATTGGGTTGCAAGCCTCAGCATGAGCATCGGGCCTTGATTTGAGCATCGGTCAGGTACTTTTCTTGCTTCATGTGAAAAGTCATGCTGTGATCAGATCTCATTTTGAAGACTTATGCTTGTGTCGCCTCAAAATGGTCATGATCAGGGGGCAAACTATTGACCCTGACTTTTCACCCTTGTACGATTGTGGGTTTCTGTTGATTCGGATCAATTTAGACCCCGATTACGCACATATTGGTCTTTGTGGCCTCCTTTGTGTGCTCTGGTGTATAGAGCACTTTGCACTTGGTGGGGCCCACCGCATGGTCTCACGAGGCCCATAGCTCACAATAACCTATTCTGTGTATTCTGTACTTACAGAACACATTCCACTGCTGCCTACGCATGGCAGAACGCTTGGCATACCATTTGCCACATTCTGGGCCCATTACGCTGTAGGGCCCGCCTAGTACACTGGTGGGGCCCACCACCTCTGTCAACTCATTTTGTGTTCTGTACTTACAGAAAACATTTCACTACTGCCTACACGAAACAGAGTGCACAGAATGTAAAATATTGCATTTTAGACATTTGGCACTATTCATGTGAAATAGTACCCAGGTGGGGCCCACCACTTTCACCAATCCATTTTGGGTGTTCTTTACACACAGAACACCCTATACATCTTGCCTATGCGAGGCACAGCACTTGGCATCCCGAATGCCAATTTCAGGGCCCACTACGCTGTAGGGCCCACCAAAGGCACTATTAGGACCCGCTACCCATTTTGCCCATTTTAAGTGTTCTGTACACAGAACACATTTTCATTGATGCCTATGCAAGGCATGATGTATGGCAGGCTAAATGCCACATTTTGGCCACCACCAAAGGCACTGTAGGGCCCGCCTTGTACACTGGTGGGGCCCACCACCTCTGTCAACTCATTTTATGTTCTGTACTTACAGAAAACATTTCACTACTGCCGACGCGAAACAGAGTGCACAGAATGCAAAATATTGCATTTTGGACATTTGACACTATTCATATGAAATAGTACCCAGGTGGGGCCCACCACTTTCACCAATCCATTTTGGGTGTTCTTTACACACAGAACAGCCTCTACATCTTGCATATGCGAGGCACAACACTTGGCATCCCGAATGCCAATTTCAGGGCCCACTACGCTGTAGGGCCCACCAAAGGCACTATTGGGCCCCGCTACCCATTTTACCCATTTTAAGTGTTCTGTACACACAACACATTTTCATTGATGCCTATGCAAGGCATGATGTATGGCAGGCTAAATGCCATATTTTGGCCACCACCAAAGGCACTGTAGGGCCCGCCTTGTACACTGGTGGGGTCCACCACCTCTGTCAACTCATTTTGTGTTCTGTACTTACAGAAAACATTTCACTATTGCCTACGCAAAACAGAGTGCACAGAATGAAAAATATTGCATTTTAGACATTTGGCACTATTCACATGAAATAGTACCCAGGTGGGGCCCACCACTTTCACCAATCCATTTTGGGTGTTCTTTACACACAGAACAGCCTCTACATCTTGCCTATACCAGGCACAACACTTGGCATCTGGAATGCTAATTTCAGGGCCCACTACGCTGTAGGGCCCACCAAAGGCACTATTGGGCCCCGCTACCCATTTTGCCCATTTTAAGTGTTCTGTACATAGAACACATTTTCATTGATGCCTATGCAAGGCATGATGTATGGCAGGCTAAATGCCACATTTTGGCCACATGGTACTGTGGGCCCAAAACAGGCCCATTAAAGGAACTCGTCGTTCGGGGCCGAATTTGGCAAAATTCAAAACTGCAAAGTGACTTAGAATATTGATTGCATCTCAGTTAACATGTGACACACATTACATTTCACTCATAAGAGGTGAAGTACATGAATTGAGTGTATAGCACTATGCACGTAGCATATAGCAAAATAAGGTTGGGGTGCCCACTTCGGGCACGTATTGCGACTTGTTCTGGTGTCGGAATGGCTTGATTCAAGCTTCCATTTTGAAGAGTAAGTTGCAGACATGAATTTTGCATATTCATTTGCCATTCAGGCACACCGTTTGCCCTTCGTTTGGTCCGTCCAAAATGGCTGCTGACCTAGTTTTTCTGGGACAGCCTGAGGCTGGTTGGGGTGCCCACTTCGGGCACGTATTGTGACTTGTTCCAGTGTCGGAATGGCTTGATTCAAGCTTCCATTCCTAAGACTAAGTTGCAAACATGAATTTCACATATTTATTTACCATTCGGGCACACCGTTTGCCCCTCGTTTGGTCCATCCAAAATGGCTGCTAACCTAGTTTTTCCGAGACAGCCTGCACAGGTTGGTCGGGGTGCTCACTTTGGGCACGTATTCCAACTTGTTTCGGTGTCAGAATGGCTTAATTAAAGCTTCCATTCCCAAGACCAAGTTGCAGACATGAATTTTTCATATTCATTTACCATTTGAGCACGTGTTTTTCCCTCCGTTTGGCTCGTGCAAAATGACTGTTTGCCATGGTTTTTCCCACATTGGAAAAAAATGGGAATTTGTCCCATATTGCAAATCTCATGGCTTGCACCCCTCCTAAGGCTAATATAAATACAAGGCTAAGCCTTCCTCTTCCAACACACCAAAATATCATAAAAATGATACATAAGATATCATACATATGATAAAAATTTTAATTCTAAGACATAGGATTAAAATAGCTTAGTAAAATTTTAATTAAGTTTAGCGACTAATTAAATTTTTACTAAAATCCTAAGCTTTTGGGAATTTTGGGGGAGTGACTTCTAGCCCTGGTAAGTCATTTCTTCTTTTTACTTTTTAAGTTAATTAAGCTTTTCTGCCATGTTTAGCTTATTTTCTTAATTTAGCTTTTCTGCCATGTTTAGCTTATTTTCTTAATTTAGCTTTACTACCATGTTTAGCTTTTTACTATGCCATGTCATATGCCGTTTATGCCATGTCATCATACCATATGTAATGATGAATAGTAACTCATGAATAGTAACTTATGAATAGTAACTCATGATTATTATGCCATCATGCTACATCATATGCTAATATGTCACGCCACATGTCATACGCCATTTATGCCATGTCATCATACCGTATGCCATGATGAATAGTAACTCATGATTATTATGCCATCATGCCACGTCATATGCTAATATGTCACGCCACATGCCATACTCCATTAATGCCATGTCATCATGTCACATGCCACGCCACATATCATACGCCATTATGCCATGTCATCATGCCATATGCCATGCCACATGTCATGCCACATGTCATACGCCATTAATGCCATGTCATCATGTCACATGCCACGCCACATGTCATACGCCATTATACCATGTCATCATGTCACATGCCACGCCACATGTCATATGCAATTATGTTATGTCATCTTACATCTATCGGACTTCGGCTCTTAATTCATGCTTTTATATAGCATAGAATTAGTCAATCAAGTCCTAAATTTTGTTTGCTATTAACGATCTTGCTTGTTTATTTGCATTTTCACTCGTGCTACCCGAGGTGGAAATTTCCCGAGGAGGTTGAGACATCATTAAATGTCTTGGATTTTTGTACCTATGAAGATCCTTTGTAATAGAATAGCATTATTCCCCATTTTAGGATTTAGCATTAAATCCCACGTGTATCCCTCATTCTTCTCGATCCCTTTCACCGGCCTTTCAGTATTTTTATTCATGGATGGATTTATATTTGCTAAATATATGTCATCATGTCACATGCCATGTCACATGACACATCATACACTTTTATGCCATGCCATGCATATGCCATGCCATAACATATATTATCTCGTATGCCAATACAATCCAAATATGCCAATACGCAATGCAATACACACAACTTACCACACTATCCTATATACCATGACATGCCGTATGTCATACCATGTTGAATACTAATTCACATACGTATCACTATGCCATGACATACATATGCCATGCCATTACACACACATATCACTATGTCATATCATGCATACGGTATGTCATTCACTATGCTATGTCATACATATGCCATGCCATACATCATTCCACATGATATGTCATACATTATTTCCACATGCCATGCATATGCCATGTCATTCACCTCACATATTATGCATATGATATGTCATTCATCTTCACATGTCATGCACATGATATGTCATACATCACTTCCGCATGCCATGCATATGCCATGTCATTCACCTTACATATCATGCATATGATATGCCATTTATCTCACATGTCATGCATATGCCATGTCATTACATATCATGCATATGATGTGCCATTTATCTCACATGTCATGCATATGCCATGTCATTACATATCATGCATATGGTATGCCATTTATTCCACATGTCATGCATATGCCATGTCATTACATATCATGCATACGATATGCTAATTATCTCACATGTCATGTATATGCCATGTCCCTCACCATATACACTATTCATATGCCACGCATACCCAAAATGCCAAAATGATCCCAAAAATGCTAAACGTATTATGCTATACGTATTATTTACCATGATTATATGCTTATATATCATGCTAAGTTGCCATATCATGCATATGATATGTCATTCATGTTCATATGTCATGCATATGCCATGTTACTTTTTTTACTATTTCACATGCCATGCATATGTCATGCCATCCAAATGTCATATAGCATTATGTGTCATTCTACGTGCAACCTTGCAACGCCAAATCACATGTCGCGCTGTGTGCTTACATTTACGCTCGTATGCTTGCCTGCTTAGGATAATTAATCCCAACTATAATGGTAAAATTGATTTTGGAAACTTATAGAATAGATCTCTACCACTCGAACCCAATCTCTGAAGGGTTTAACTAGCACTCATGCTATGGGTCGATTGGACCAATCCGGAACCATTCGATGGTGACTGCCTTATGACTCTTTCGAGTCTGTATCATTCCCTAAGGGAACCCCTTAGGAAGACTGCGCTTTTGCTCCAAGTGCGGTCCCCTGTCCGTGACTTTCGCAAGCCTCGCTCTGGGCTCCGGCAGAAACTGGGTGCTCATAATGTGACTTAACAGGTTGCTACTTTAGTATGTGTAATGGAAATGAAGCTAGATTCTAATCTATATTAGAGCATATGAATTCATTTAAGGATGATCTATTGTCAATCCTTTTAGGTTTACTTCTTGAGGAATCTACCATTGGAACATATTTGAAAGGTGTTTCTTAGGCTTATAATCTTTTCTCTTATTTGAATGAATTATTTTTCTTTTGATTAATCTTATGAACTTTAAGTCATTTAACTTTATTTTTTCTTTAAACCTTTATGTTTGATCATATAGTGTTACTTTTATTTAAGGCTTTAACTAACTCTTTATATATTTTTTAATCTCTTTAGAGTTTAGCCAGTTAATAACTATTTATAGTTATCATAAAACTTAGTTGATGTTTGGCTCTTATAACTATTGACTGCGAGCATGGTTGGTTAGATGACTCTTATAGCTATTATTTCTTATAGCTTGGCTAGTGTTGGACTCTTATGGCATTTGGTAGAGGGCATGGCTGGTTGGATAACTCTAATAAATATTATTTCTTAGAGCCTAATTAGTTAATTAGTTCTTATAGTTAATGTTTAGCTTGACTAGTGTTTAGCTCTTATGAATTTTGAATGAGGGCATGCTTAGTTTGAAAACTTATACAACTATTATTTCTTAGATCATAGTTAGTTAATCATTTCTTGTAACTATTATTTAATCTACCTAATGTTTAGCTATTATGGCTTCTGCTCGAGGGCATGGTCAATTGGATGGTTCTTACAATTATTATTTCTTAGTGCTTGGTTAATTAATCGACTCTTATAACTATTATTCAGCCTAACTAGTGTTTAACTCTTATGGCTTTTGGTAGAGGGTATGGTTGGTTAGATAACTCTTACAACTATTATTTCTTTGAGTTTGATTAGTTAATTGACTCTTATAATTATCATTTAGCTTAAATAATTAATCAACTCTTACAATTATCATTCAACTTAATCAATGTTGATCTCTCATGGCTTTGGTTGAGGGCATGGCCAATTAGATAGCTTTTACAACTATTATTTATTAAAACTTGATTAATTAATATGCTCTTACAACTATTATTTAGTTATCCAATGTTTGATTCCTATGGCTTTTAGTTGAGGGCATGGTCAATGCTTACAACCTTTTGTTGCTTTAAAACATTAAATTCTTATTTATTAGAAAAAAGAAAAAATGTTTACATTTTTAGTTAATGAATTAATAGGAATATGGTTCTATTACTAAGAAAATGTGCACCTTTTTTTCTATCATTTCAATTTTTACTAGGAAAGGGGGAATTTGTTACTTACTCTGATAATAATAACTTTGACATGTTCTATGTTGTCAGTGGTGGCTTAGGCCAGTTTATAATCATAACAAGAGTTATAATAGCTTTAGAGCTAGCACCAAATAAGGTATATCATATTATATATCATACAAATTCTTCATACAAATGTAAAATATTATGTATCTTTTAGTATATTATATTGAATTGCATATTTTTTAATTTTTTTGATCATTTGTTAAAAAGTTTCAAGTGAAATGGGTACGAATGCTTTACACTGATTTCTCCAAATTCACCATAAAGCAAGAACATTTAATTTTAATTAATGTAAGGAAATAAAGCAATGCACTCGATTATGTAGAAGGTTAAGTTCTTATAGACTAAGCTTAACATCCTATCATCTACAGTCTTGAAGTAGCCAAGTATTATGATGATGCCACCTGTTGACCTTAGATTTTCACTCATGCATGTGCATTTTTAGATTTCCCTTGATACGACTTAGTGCAGTGCTTCATTTTTGAATTCGAGTTACATACATGCTAATTGTAATGCCATAAACCATTTGGTCATACGACACATTTAGTTTTTCGCTTGTACAAGGCAAATCATGAAGTTGTCATATTTATGGGTGTGTATTGTGAAGTTGCTCCTTTCTTGATACAACTTGGCATGGGTTCCCATTATTGAAACCAAGTTGCACATACATGTTTCATAGCATTATGAATCATTTGGACATGTGATGCATCTAGTTTATAACTGGTGTAAGTCAGCGTATGAAGTGAATTTTCAACTTCATGTATAACATCAAGTACTTTATATGTTGCATGAAGTTGATTTTTCAATTTCATGCATTGCATATATCATTTCATGTGATGCATAAGGTGAAAAATTTCACTTTTTCCCATATTACTAATGAGTTTTCATCTCTTATCTCTTGGTTTTTATCAATACCCTTTGGGTATTAACATTTGAAAGATCCAAACATGATTAATTCTAAGGCTAAACTCTACCAAAATTAATACTCAACTAATCTCACATAATTAAGCTCTTAATTAGGTGATTAATGACTAATTAACCTAACTCAAACCCTAATCATGTTTGGAAATTGAAGATTAAGCATTATGAAGCCTTGGTGAGTTGATTTTCTTCATAATCTCTTTAAATTTTCTTAATTTTATGGGTTTGTTTATGGTTTTTGTTGATTTCCTGAATTCTACAATAGCATTTAAGGTCTACTAATGTCTTTAATGATATGTAACTATCACACCCCTCATGGTGTAACATGTTCCTGTAGAAGAATGAATAGTTCCCGAATAAATGGAAACCATTGATTATCCTACAAAGGATGCAAAATTTTTTTTAAAACTCAATGTTTGTAAAACAATGTATATAAGTAACTAAAATGCATATGTAATTTATTTCTCATAAACTTGATGTCGCACCCTAATTTTGGACCGTCTTGACTTGGATCGAATCCGGGATGATTCAGGACCATTTCGGGTTGGTCTTGGGCCACTCCGGCTTGATTCGGATCATTCCGGGCCGTTCTGGGCCAATTCTGGCCCATTTTGGGGGTGTTACGCGATTGCATATGTTTGTGACAAGCCGCATATGTTAGGATATGTGATCGCGTATGTTTGTGACACGCTGCATATGTTAACATACGCGATCGCGTATGTTTCTAGGGCAGATTTTTTAAAAGCTTTGGAACTCCATTCTGCAGGGGGGTGGGCAGTTTTTCAGACTTTTGGACCTACGAATTTTAGGTTTTTGGCAGCCAAAAACATAATTAATTCTTTTAATTAGGCTTTTGGATTATTCTAAGCAATTAGGGTTAAAATAAACTGACAAAATCACTTAGACTTAGGTGATTTTATCCCTTACGCTTGGATTTGGACTAATTTCTTTCTCCCCTTACACTCGGATCTAAGGAGAATCTACGAGAGGTTAGTAAATCCATCCCTTTTTATTGTTATTATGTGATTTTCATGATATCCATGCATAATTCTATTGAAAATTGATCTTATTTATTGTTTTGCTTATAGTTTTCTCGTATTTTGATATTTTATGCATGTTTTCATTTTCCGTGAACATGTGCGATCGCGTATGATCATTCCCATATCATATGCAATCGCATATAATCTTGCGTGATCGCGTATGTTAATTTCAATAACATATGCGATCACGTATGTTTTAAATGTTATTTTGATTTCTTTTGATTGCCGAGTGATCTATGTTATGTTTTAAGCCCGCGTGTGTGATTTTTCTCATTGTTTATCTCGATCGCATATGATCATGTGCGATCGCGTATGTTAATTTCAATAACATACGCGATCGCGTATGTGTCAAATATTTTCTTGATTTTTGCATTTTCCCTATATTATTTTAAGCCTATCCGCGTGATTTGCGTATCAAAACCTTGAGTTTTGTAGCTTGAATGATGGATTTGAATGTCTAAAGATGAACTCATGTGATTTAGATGTTCTATGGCGTATCTGTGTGATTTTGTTTGATTTCTGTGATCCGTGCGTATGTTTTAAATCCCGTGTATATGTTTTTACATCCTGCGCATATGATCATACGCGATAGCGTATGATCATCACCATATCATATGCGATCGCGTATGATCCGAAAATACGATTTATTTTCTTGATTTCCACATTTTCCTTTTGATTATTTATGTCTGTTTGCATGATTCGTGCGTTGATTTCATGATTAATGTCATTATTATTCTTGCATTTGTTCCTTTTTATGCGTTTGAGTATGATTTTGCAGTTAATTAGGTTAATTTGGAAAGGTG